>JAODUJ010310683.1:0-23089 GCA_027564615.1 Psolus chitonoides
AGGGGGGGGGGGGGGGGGGCCAGCGGGCGTTCGCCTACAATTTTCAAGACAATGACACTTCTTACACATCCCATGATTCGCCCCTCCTAAAAGTGATCGTGGAATGGTAATTGTGCACGGCAAACATTGTTCGTCCCCTATATTAACTTCTGGATCCACCAGTGCCTGAAAACTCAAGACAGAAAAAAAACGATGGAATAATAAATGTCTACGGTGGGAAGGTGAACCGAGCTATGCTGTTGTGTGCTTGGCATGTGATTTTCTGAGTGCATTTTATCTGTTTGTTTGTTTGTTGAGCCTGGTTTTCAGTGCTGTATTTCAGTGCTGTGTTTTTTTCTGCGTCATTTTGTTTGAAAGTTCTTTTCGTTTGTGCAGTTCTCTGGTGTATTTTGTGGTATCGCTTTCAGTTGCTTCCGCGTTCAATCGTAGTAATCACACATTTCAAGAAAACAATAATGAAATCAGAATATCACGAATCGAGGAGGGTCTGCGAAATCAGGGTTGCATTGCAGTCTGGTGAAGCGCTCTTGGAGATGATCAAAGTCCTTATTATGCTGATAATTTATTGATTCATGTCATGAATATGTCGAATAAAAATGAAAGCTGTGACGTCGCATTCTATTTGCACTTTGGCAGAAATTGGTAAACTAACAATTAGGGCACTACTTAGTATAGGCATACGCCAATGTCAATGTTTATCATGTTGTCATACCCTAAATAACATAACCTGCATGCTGTCGTCATTATGGCTATACACTTAAAGGTCAAGCGACACGTATAACTGACGTTCATTAATTTAAAATGTAATATTTAGAATGTTTAGAAAATCCAAACTCCGCGTCCATTTTTGGTCGCCAAAGGGGTAGAAATGGGTAAAAAGTACTATTACATATTAGTTTTGTGACGTCACGGGGGAGTGGAAACGAGTAACTGTTCTGTGCAGTGCATTGAGTATAGAGAAAAACTCGAACCAGCGAAAAACATTCCTTTTTCAACAGCCTGTTACAAGACAATTAATGTTCGGATTCGGGTAAGAAGTCACGAATTTGTACATAAGATATTAGAAAAGCTATTATTTAAACTCTTGTTTTAAATGTCACTTGTATTTTCCTCCTATTAAGCAACAAAAAATCGGCAACAATCGGCTTAATTGTCTCAGTTCGGAAAAATGACGTCATCGTTTTACTTAGTCGGAACTACACAGTACACACGAACAACATTAGTATTGTAACGAACGAGTACTAGCTTACATACACTAAGTAGCACATTTTGCCTATATCATTTTGGCCACCGTGGTAGTTCTCCCTTTGACGTCAATAAACTATCGGAATGTCTATAGGTAATTAACTTAATCAAAACAATAAAGAAACAAGTGCGAAAATCCAAATTTGGAGTATAGGGTTTGACATATAGGCTTTTATTCTGTGCAAGTACGAAGAAAATTTGCTGCGTGTCGCTTGACCTTTAACAAATGGGCTGGTGACGTCACATATATATCAACTTGGCAGCTTCTTGCTTGTCCTTCCTTAAACTCTAAAAAACGTGTTTAGAAATAGAACACTCTTTTGCCCCCACTTTGAAAACACGTTTATACTCTAAACATTTTCAGCAATTAAATGGCTAATGTTTAGTAATTAAATACAGAACGTTTAGTAATCTGACACGTTTGATCAGCATTTAAACATCTTTACAAAGTGGGGGCAAAAAGTGTTTAATTCCAAAACACTGTTTTTAAAGTGTAGTTTTATATTAGATCATGCCCAAAAGTGAACAATAGTTGTAGAGACATATAGGGAAGATGTTAGTCGGTAATAATAGGGGCCTGTAATGTTCAACTTAAAGTTGCTGATATTTCCCTATATTTTTTGCGCTACCCGTATAGCTCCACTAGGGCTGTTGAAAAGTCAGGCACTGAACAGCTGAACAGTGGGTTAAACGCGCACCTACTTCCAACAGTTCGAAGTTTCATTCATTTGTTTTGTCCGAGTCCTTTTAGACCTGCCGAATCATAGCCTCAACCGCTAGAAGTTGGGAGTCAAGATTCCAGTACCGTAGCCAGCATGAGGCAGACGAGACGCTTGCTTCGTCTGGAATTTCCACACGCGCGCCTAAATTCATTACGGTACTTACGCTACTGTGGCGTCGAGTTATTTTATCGTTTTGAGACATGGAAAAAGGTGCTTGAAATGGTTTTGCCTCAGCGTTTTTTCCTCTCTGGCTACGGCCCTGGATTCAATGATATAAATTACTCCTTCGCGTTTGAATTTTTACACATATATCAACGATAATACATCAGTAATTGGCAAAATAAAAGTGTCGAAGTATCATATTTCACCGACCATTTCGCAGAACTGGTACTTGTGTTATATTCACAATTCGTTGTACATTTATTACTGCAATGTGATGGTATTTATGTATACGTGTGTCACGGAACAAAGGTCCGAAATAAACCCTGATCCGAGCTTTAAAATGACCGATACAAAACTGTAATCTTGTTGCGCGCTACCCCCACGACGGCCGTCATAAATTTACTACAATTTTGGAAAGTCGGAAGGAGTAAAGAGCTGTGGCTATGTAGACACGCTCTACACCTTCACACACAATGAGGGCTGCTCATCCGTAGCCTGAAATCTGAACTTCTAAAAATCTCTATAGGCTAATTGCAAAGCACAACACTTTTTATATAAAATCTTAAAATATCAAATGAGTGTGCTATTGTTTGAAAATTACCGTTATTTTTGCCGAGCCCAACATTGATAAACCCCACGAGAAGAGACTTCAAGTCTGCTTTGAAACTTGGCTCACACAAAATTATCTCTCAACAAAATTTAAAGGGCGCTCACATGAGATCATCCAATTTACCAGGTCTAGCACTTCATTGTTCAATTTCACCTTGGAGAGGACGGACCCTTCGGCTCCGCTCTCTGGTCTAGCAGAGGGTAATGCTTGTGCTTATCACGTCGGCTGGAATCTGGAGGTATACCAATTGACAACTCATCATCACGGACGTTAAATATGCATGTTCGAGACTGACCTCGATCAGCTTGCGGTGATAACCTGTGAAGGTCTTTCGCGAGTTCCTGTTGGCTATAAACTTCTGTGTTTATACCTCCGTGGTTGGAGATAGTTAATGCATTAAGTTCTTCCACGGTATTATTGCATCCCTTCACGTGAGTATATTGATTAATTTAGGTCTTTGTAGTATTCAGCTGCCACGCTCATGATTAGATTGCCAAGGCAATCCCAAGATAATCCCATTCAAACTTTCAGGACGGTAAGTCTCATTCAATATCAAGACTCTTGTTGGTCTTCATGTCATCAACTACCATAGTCAAACGTTGTATTAGTTGAACCCAATTATTCAAGTGAGATTGAGGCTTGAAGCCCCCAAGAGCTGCTTATGCCACTAGTTTGAACTCTGAATGACACAAGTCAGAGAAAACACATAACGATAGACGCATTCAAAATGGAATGTTACACTATAATACTGCCATACGTTGCTACGGTCGATGTAGACTAGATCTAGTCTATTATATCTGTCTTGTTCTTCTTTAGCCCATGCTGCTGACTCCACCACCTTCCCAATAGACGGTTCCCCCTCATATAGTTATTTTACTGAAGCCGTGAAGTACGGTGGTTTCGGAGAATCGATTCTATGGAATTCGATTCTCCCATTCACCAAATCCGCCAATCGGTAAATGGGAGGATCGCGACCCGATTCTCCCATTCACCGATTCGATGATTTGGTGAATGGGAGAATCAAATTCGATCGAATCGATTCTCCCAAACCACCGTAGGCTACTTCTCGGCTTCGGTATTATTTAGTGGGTCTCTGCTCCGAACAGGGTTGGACGTCCAATCGAGATACGAATAGAGGGTGAGCTTATGGGTATTCGAGATATGGAATAGCCTATAGCCTACACTGGAAAACAGATACACACGGTATTGAACGAGACTACAGTCGATGCGGTCATTCAAGCTTCGTCATTAATAACATGGTTGCCAAATGCATCTTCTTATTCACATTTTACAACTAATAATCAAACATTATCACCTACTGGTTCTCAATTTCACTTGAAATATTTGAGTATATAAGTACCGGAATCTAAATAACATCCAATTTGACACCGTCTTGATACTTTGCGAAGCATACATGTAGCCTACTGAGTATCATGTTATCAAGTTGGTCATTATATTTCCGGATAGCTGAGAATTGCTGGTATAACAGTATATAATAATATAATAAAATCTAACAGCCCACGCAGAAATCTTAAGCCAGCTGCATTGCCATATCCGTATATAGCCTATCATGACTATAGAATATCGTATTTGGATTCATTCCAAAAATACCGGAATAATAAACTATAGACAGTAGGGCAAGCTGATGTGTGTGTTCTGCGTGGAAAGCTGGAAGCCCCGACCTTTTTGAAATTCGTATTGAATTATAAAAGCCACATAACCGTTTTGTTCCCCTCATAACTACTGTACCTTGTCATTTTGTAGAAGTCAATTAAAGTCAAACGGAGGTCACGGGCATACAGAAGTCAAAATGAAAAAAATATCCCAATGAATCCTTTCAAAAAGTATATGAAATTCCTGGTCACAAGGAATCTCAAAAATATATGCCCTATTTTCAAACTGTAGCCTACTTCAGACGCTATCGACAGAAACATGAAAAGTTTAACGAACTTTGACCTGGGAGTCAAATTTACCAATATGGTCAAGTTAATTTAATTTGAACGATTTTGGTGTCCAATTATATGTTTTCTGACATGACAAATTCAACTATATAACTTGAAACAATAAAAATGGCCACCTTCAAAATGTTCAATACAATACAATACATTAGAGGGGATCTACACACACAATTGCTATACGGGCACAAGTTTACGCATTTGCGTGTAATGCGTTCATGTCGTTGCGTTGTTTATACCTTTGCGTTGAGTGATTTGAACTTACTACAACCTGACAACAGCCCCATGTAACCGATAATATACCGGTCAGTGTACGGGACCCCCCCCCCCCCCCCCGGCCTCTACCCTAATGAAGCATTTTTCCCCAAACATTTGTTTTTACTACATAGGCCCCCTTTCAGTAGATTCGCTGTTTAATAGAACCTCACCACCGGTAAGCTTCACATGGACAAGTGGACGAACCCACGTTAAAGGCCCCACAAGAGTCAAGAAAGTAGATGTTGCAATTGGCAACACTGTTATCAATGACGTTTAGGAGGTCGACTGATACTATAGTGTAACACATTGAATGCGTCTATCGTTACATGTTACCCTAACTGAGGTCATTTAAAGATCAATTCACTGGCACTTCTTTCTTCTTGACTCTTGTCAAATTTTTAAAGGGCAAGTGTACCCTAAAAATTGATTCTGCGATGTTGCAGAATATTCAAATCATGCCAGTAGCACTTTATTCCAACTTCATAGCATGTCCGGTTATCGAGATATGACTGTCTGAAGTTTGTGATTTAATAAGAGTAGAACCACCATGCACACCACATTTTTTCCTATGTCAAAACCTGGCTATTACTCAAAGTGTTACTTTCCCGTTGAAATGTAAATGAATATTTCCACACGTTCCTTACATTTAAAATGAATAACTTTCGGTAAACATCAACTGCGTCCACCTGACGCAACACTTTCAAATATTAGAATGAATAGCATTCTGATTTACGTGTTAAAGGTCACCATGAATAACAATGGGAAACAAAAGGACTGTCATAAGACTAAGGATGTGACATCATAAAAAAATAGTGTTGCTATTATATTCTATTAAACTACCAACTTTCAGACAGTCATAACTCTGTAACCGAACATGCTATAAGTCGGAATAAAGTGCTACTGGCATGATTTCCAATGCTCTACAACATATAAAAAGTACAGTTTGAGTAAATTGCCCTTTAAATACTGACATTTTAAGCTAAAGCATGAGTCACCAATTATTTTGAAGGGGCTTACAGGGTTCGTTTCAGTTGTAAAGCCATGTTCAAAGCACAATTTTTTCACATGCATTATTAAGACCTCTCAAATGTTCAATATGTACGATTTTGCCTTGTTTTAGTAAAACCAAACTTAATTGATAGAATTTGATGGAAAATCAAGCGGCGCTACGGGAGGGGGTCCTCTCCCCACCTACATCCCCCTCCTGCTTTGAAAAGTCGACAGGTACTGGCAATAGATTTGCAAATGTTTTAGTGAGTTTATACCCATTAATCAACAGTCCTTTCAGTGGTGAAAAGAAGGAAACTTCAGTGGTTTGGTCATGTAATTAGGCAGAAGAACAGCCTGGGAAACACTATATTGCAAGGAGGGACAGATAGGGTACGAAGGCCAGTTGAAACCTGGATTGATAACATAGAAACCTGGACTGGAATGGACTTCAACCAGCTCATAAGAACAGCTGAATATTGTGAATTATTTTTGGAAAGCTTGGGTCTTGTCATCATGTCGCCCCAACGACAAATCCCTACCTTAGACCCCTCTCCATATTAGTGTTACCCCCCCCCCCCCTCCTCGAATGTGGACCCCCTCCAAAAAAAAAAACTTTCTCCCGCCCCCAATATTTCAGGTATGGTGCTGCCACTGCGACTAAGATAACTTGTTAGATTTGTTATAGTAAATCATACAAGATGCACTTTTTAGAACGGAAGCGAGAATGCACGTTTAATCTAGCAACGTTACTGAGTTCTGCTTTGTTAAGCCACTGTTGGCTTTATAAGACTTCCATCCACATTGTATATATTTACTCATAAAAAAAAAAATAAAAAAAAAATACTACCACTCCAATGAGATTCATTGGTAAGTAGAAAAGACTATTCTTGTGCCAACAAAAGTTGAAATTGGTGTCTGACATCTCTTTTACACAGTATTCTTAGAGTAAATGGAAACCATTAGATGTCATTATATTGGAAATACATTGGAAATATATTGGAACATGTGGAAGGGATTACAAAAATTGACTGTTTTCTACGAGAAAACCACCAAACATTGCACGCCTCTCAAAGAAATAAATAGTAACTTTGAATTTCGATAGAGTGGTCACACTGCAACAGCTCTAGATTGCATGATCAGGATGATGATAGTCAAATAGTGTGTGATGAGTAATAGTGATCAACGGTGACTGTAACGGACTAGTTTCAACTGGAAACGTAAAATAAATAAATATTGTCAATAATTAGCTATGGATTTTGAGCCTATAAATTTCAGAGTGCTTTATAGGCAAGGAAGACTCCAGAAAGAAGCTATACTACTGTAATAATGCTTATTAGAGGATGTCGGGCAATAGGCAGGGACGGGTTTGAGTAACATCAACAGCAGTGGTCAGGGCCGAATTAAGGGCAACTGATGCCCTGAGCACAACCCAACAATGGTGCCCCCGGACTTCCCAGCATTGTAGTGAAGTTAGGCGTGTGATCGCCGTCCCGTGGGAGGGGCATAAGAGAAGGGGATCCCCCTGCCGTTAGAAAATTATGTAGTTCCCCTTCCCTGTGTGCCCCATTCCCTCGATACCCTAAGCACATGGTTATCTTGCTTATATGGTTATTCCAGGGCTGGTAGTGGCGTTCGGAATGTCTCAGTTTGCTGCATAACCTTCCATATTGGATGCGCCTATTGTTGGGTGTTACCCTAACTGGGGTCATTTGGAGTTCAAACTAGAAGTGATAGCAGCTTCTTCTTTTTTTCTCGAGTCTTGCCAGGTTTTAACTGGTGTTATATGTAACTCGAACAGGCAGTGGCGGATCCACGCAGAAGGGAATTCCATGGGGGGAGGGGGGGGGGGGTGACGGCATATTTACAAGTGCTTAAGTACCCATCATGACCGTTTCATGGGGGCGAATCATGAAATATGTACAGAAACGCCATTGACGTGAAAATCTACGATGCTGGGGGCGCCCCTGAGCTACCCCCTGGATCAAGCCTCCCGCTGGTCTGCATACAGCCTAGTATATACCTTTCAATTAAATAGGCCGATCAAGTTATGTGATACGATCACCGACATTGTCACGGTTTCCTATAACTGTACTTGAATCTGTCTTTTGTAACTCACAGATTGAAGATTCAAGTGGCTAAATCACAGCACACACAGGCTTGCCAGCCGTTCAGTATTTCCCGATACCTTGATGCAACTTATGAGTTCTCAAGTTTTGAGGGACTTTCGTCGTACAGCGTAGGGACTATACGGAAATTGATCCGAAATTCGGAAGTACACAAATTTCGTCAAGTCATATACGGATTTTTATAAATTCACTGGAAATACACGGCAAATACCAAATTTCAATAAAAGTAGAAAATGAATAAATCGATTACCGTGCAAAACAGTTAACGCACAAACAAGCAAGCACACAAACACTGTACACAAATAATTTCCATGGATCAGTGATCACAATCCCGCCATAACATGCAGATACGAGGTCGGTCATGGAACTATTACTTTAAGCCTATTAGGCAGATATGATCATCAATGGTTATGATGTGAATTAAATTGTGTGGCAATTTTGCTTCTCCCATGAACTAGAAACGCAACAAATGCCATCACTAATAAGTAATCGTAACCTCAAGGTCATTATGGTCATACAAGGTTAAATGTACCTAACTTTGACCACAGTATGAATTCCACACCACAATAAGAATATATTATGTGGATTGAAATCCCCTACCACGAGATGACAACGAATCCTACATCACTGGGTGGGGCGAACTACGCCCACAGTTTATTTAAAACTTATTTAAGACCGCTCCTTAGCTGACTCAACCACCTTTATACACTTTATCAGAGGGATGACCCGTAAATGAACGTTAACAATGATTTATTCGTAAATAAAGACGTTATTATAAAGTGATAAATTATAAGCAAGTCTTTAGAGTAGGATTGTCGAACCGTGGTAGCAAATAAACCACGCTCATGCGTGACCACTCTAATTATATATTTTTCGTCAAGATATTCGACCACTCAATTTTCTTTTCTGATTTAGAACCAAGAGGGCTTCTTTCAAGTACAATAATTTTGAAACCTTGTCCCAAGCAGTCATGCCAGTGGCAACGCTGAACTTGAGCAAGTCCTTCGTCAGTTCACAGGATAGTATTGCGTAGGCGCGCTAATAGAATATCCAGGGTCCTGATATTTCGACACAATATGCAGGTATGCATGCGGTTTCAATATCAATAGTTACAGTAAACACGTGGTCATGAGTTGATATTAAAGGGCAAGTGTACCCTAACATTTGATTATACGATGTTACAGAAAATTCCAAACGATGCCAGTAGCACTTTATTCCAACTTTATAACATGTTCAGTTACCGAGATATGACTGTCTGAAGTTTATAGTAGAACCGTCCGTCACACCACATTTTTCATATGTCAATACATGGCTATTACTAAAAGTGTTTACTCTCTCTTTGAAATGTAAATGCATATTTCCACACGTTCCTCACATGTAATATAAATCACATCGGTTAACATCAACTGCGTCCCACTGACGTAATACTTTCAAATGCTAGAATGAATAGCATTCTGATTTGCGTGTTAAAGCTCGCTATAAATAACAATAGTATAACCAAAAGGACTTTCACAAGACTATAGGAAATGATATCATCAAAAAATAGTGTTGCCATTCTATTCTATTCAATTACCAATTGTCAGACAGTCACACCTAAACAGTTTGTAACTAAACATGCTATGAAGTTGGAATAAAGTGCTACTGACAAAGGGTCAATGACAAATAGAGAGGCAGGGCTGAGGTCGAGGGCCGCATTCTGAAAACATCAATCAAATCATTTTATGAATATAGGTTTTTTAAGACGTAAAATCAGTGCAGGAGCCGCGCTGAGAGGGCTCGAGGGCCGCATGCGGCCCTAAAAGCAGGGTTTGAGAATCACTGCTCTATAACATAAAAAGTATAATTTGATTGAACTTGCCCTTTAATGGCGGTGATATGACTTGAATCATAGGTTATAGCCTACTCCATGGTAAAAGACTACACCACCCTCGACACGTCTCCTCCGGTTCGACATGCCACCTCCAGACCTCCGGCAGTATAGTGGCTGTAGAGAATTTGGTTTGGGGGGCAAACTCAATGTTGGAGGCGGTGCAAGGTCATGACGTCATAGATAAAGATATATAAAATTTGCCTGAATAACACATCATTTGAACTTTTTTGGAGGGGCAATTCCCATGCACCCTTTGCTTATGGCCAGCCGTATAAATCGAATTAGTTATGTAATAGTTGTCAGGCTAGGTAAAGGTATACCTTATATGATTCTACCACAAGATATCAGGTAGGCCTAATGCAGATAAACTTCCTTGTTTATATTGAAGTTAGTTGCAAAATGAGTGAGACACGCAATGTGCTACTTTAAAGGGCAAGTTTACTCAAAAAATTGCATCAGTTAATGTTATAGAGCATTACAAATTATGTCAGTAGTTCTTTATCCCAACTTTATAGCATGTTCGGTGACCGAGATATGACTGTCTGAAGTTTGTGGTTTAATCAGAGTGGAGCCGCCACACCATATTTTTTCCAATGTCAATACCTATTACTAGAAGTGTTTACTTCCCCTTGAAAATGTAAATACATATTTCCACACGTTCCTTACATGTATGAATCACTTTCGGTAAACATCAACTGTGTCCCACTGACGTGGTACTTTCAAATATTACTCCAATGACTAGCATTCTGATTTGTACGTTAAAGGTCGCCATAAATAACAATAGTAAACAAAATGACTTTCACAAGACTAAGAAAATGGCATCATCAAAAAGTTGTGTTGCCATTCTATTCTATCAATTACCAATTTTCAGACAATAACTCTGTATTGAACTGAACATGCTATAAAGTTACTGCCATGATTTTCAATGCAATATATAATATGAAAGTACAGTTTGAGGAAACTTGCCCTTTAAGGTGAGTCCAGAAAGCACGACGCCTCAGTTACTTGGCTGTGTTGTCAGTGTCACAGGGTCTGGTATGGGCGCATAGACCCGTTATCATAGGTGAAGGGGTCAGGGGTACGACTCACGAGCTCATAGACCAAAAATTACCGTGTGAAAATGTTAAAAAACACTGGGAGCATCTTCAAATAGTGTGAGGGTCCTGATCCCTCCCCCTCCCTGGCCAATTTGCCCCAAACCACCAAACCCTGACTTTTTTTGTTGTCGGTTGGCATTTTACGCCCATTTCCAGGCAGAAAGGCCAAAGTCTTTCAGGAGGGCGCCGCCGTCTCTCGTTACCTTGAATAATGTTTAGCCTGAACCATGAACGAACCATTTCATACCGGTTCTCTTGCAGTCGTCGAAAACTGTTACAGCGTAACTATCCACAGTGCGTGGGCCCTCGGGCCCTTTTGTTCAGTACGCACGGCGGGTGGGACCAATCGTGTGCGGTAATTGCCGATATTCAGTAAATATACATCAAATACACAAACACTCCCCCAGCCCCGCAGGATGAATAGTAAATCAGCATTCAACAAATAAATAGTCTTTCATCATTCAGTAGGCTACTGTAGTAACCGAGGTATTGTGCCTGATGGTTGCGTAGGTGAAATCCAAGGGTCCTATCATGTAGCTAAACACAGTGTAGGAGAGTAGCCTACCAACAGACCAAAGGACAACAAAAAACATACACTTCAATAAAACTTCACTCAATAAACAAACACCCACATAAAACCATTCAACCTGAGTGTGTATGTCAGTATGTAGGCTAGCTTGCATGTATAATAGGGGCGTTACCGAGTTGGTTCAAAATAACCTCAGGCGATAACTATAGCCTATAATTGCCGTTGCAGAGGAGTATTAATACGTCTAGGCTTAGCCCATTAGCTGGAATATGTAAATGGAGCAAGGGCGTTGCCTGCGTTTGTTCAAAATCTTCAAATCCTTCGAAATTAAATTGTCGTCATTACAGGGGAGTCAGTATAACACGCCTATGCATGTCGTTAACAAGAGTGTTGACAAATAGAAGAATGCGTAATTCAATATAATATTTTACACGTTGGATCTGACCAGTCACTTACTGGCTTGTAAGTTGTTGCCTAATAATTACAGCATATGTACTATTTGAATAGTGGTGATGAACTACGGTATTCAATTAGCATTTTATAGGTAACACATATCTTCCTGTGACAAAGAGGAAGATAAGACCCACTGCTTGGCAGTGTCTCCACATTTTCAAAACTGATTTTCTGGAATGCGCCCCACAATTTCCTGAAATAAGGTGACAATTTTCCGAAATACATTTCAGGTGGTATGATCACGTGAAATCTAGTAACAGAATTGCTAATTTCTTCTTTGACAGGATTTTCCGAATTGCTACAAATGTAATTAATTCTACATGGACATTAGCGAAATCACTGGATTTCCCGAAATTTCCCGAAATTTTGTCATTTCCTGAACATTACCCGAAATTGATCAAATTTCCCGAATTTCGGGTCATTTTCTTGAGAGTGGAAACACTGCTGCGTGGTCAAATGTTTACAGTATGATACTTTCAGATTGTACAACACTTAAAGGGCAAGTTTAAGCGCGCCATTTGTGGCGCGCGGCATGGGTTCAAGTGACGCATCGAAAAAATTGTAAAAAAAGGATCATAAAACTTGTAAGTTGTTAAGAAATTGTATGCCAAGAAGGCCCTCCCATGTCACTTTGAAAACTTGAATCCCTGGCCTAGCCTGGAGCTTGAGCGGGCCCTTGGACCCCACGCCGTTAGACGCGCCGCTTGCTTCGCTCGCAGCACTCCGATTTCGTGGTCAGTGGCGCATTAGCTAATAGTAATTTCATCATGTGGCACTTCAAACAATCTAAATGAGGAAGCCTGTTTTAGAGCATTAAAATTGTGTCATAAACACTTCATCCCAACTCTATAGCATGTGCGGTTGTGGAAATATGAAAATCTGAAATTGGTCAATTCAATAGGAATAGAGTGGCAACACCATATGCTCCCACAATATATCCTAAACTTTACTGGAAACCTTTACTTATCGAGTTTCAAAGTTGTCCTTCATAATGTAAATGCCACTTTCCACATGTACTTTAGGCCTACATGTTAAATACACCATGAACTATATATATATATATATCATGTGTATGGGCCATTGACATAACACCGTGAAATGTTAGAACGAATAGCATTCCAATTTCATCGTTAAATTTTAACATAAAACACAATAGGTAAAAAAGAGTTGTCACAACACTAATGAAGTGACATCATCACTGATGGGATTTCCCCCGACTATTGAATCTAAATTGTGTAACTGTATTGTATGTGTTGTATTAGGGCTTCAGGACGAAACCCTACCGGATTAAATATATCCCGATTTAAATTTTATTGGATTACAATAACCTAAAAATATACCTTCTTAAAGGAGCATTGAACCATGAAAATGTCTTTATGAAATATGAAGCGGACGTGTATGATAAACATCTTCCCAAAGGTATATACATGTTGAAACTCAGAGAAGGGTGCTGCCGTTTTTGTCTCAGATTAATACAAACAGACAGAATTGAGTAAGTCAAATTATGCTGTCACACATCACCAGGAATTTTAATGTATTTCTTTGTTTTCTTTATCTATAATTTCATTGAATTCACATACCGATGTACAGTTGTTGTGTTGATTTACTGAGGTTTATCATGGCGAAGATCAAATTAATATTAATTTGATTTGAATTTATGCATAGGCCCTAAAAAAACCTGACAACAACATCTCAAGAAAAACATCAGCTTTTCCATTACAAGTGTTCAGGTGACATCACAATCTTTATCAAAATAACAGCGCCCTGCTCTATTTGTCATGAACTTTCAAATTGGAATATCTCGGAAAGTAAACAATTTTTTCTAGACGATATTTTGTATTTTGATATTTAGTTTTTCCTTATACCTTGTTACTCAGAATATCACCGAGCAGATTGCATCCCTGTATATTTATAGTTTCTAAAAAATATTTTCCTTTATACCCCTTATATCATTACATTGCTAAATCCCAGATTACATTGCACAAACATTACTACGAATTCCCAGGTACATGTTACATGTCCCGATATAGACGCTCTAGGCTGCCCGGGAAAGGAAAAACATTCACCCTGACTAGGCAGCTAGGCATAACATCGATTTAGCTGTGTCATGCCTGCACGCCTACACACTAACTATTCTATTACTTTTTAATTCGTTTTGCTAAACAAGGGAAGCAAAGAAGACTAGATGTATTACACATATACTGCACATTATCTGTTGAGAAGACACAACGTGATAGGTCGACAGTATCTTTGAAATGAAGAATGAAATGTTTGCCCCAACAATGTACAGTACATACACCTTATGAATCTAAACAGCAAAGGCAAAAGGACATAACATTTTTTGATGAGCTGAAATAGAAAATGCAATGAATGTGCCAAAAATAAGTTGATTCGGTGCACTACCGAGCTCTCAAAGTGCTTTATCTCAAAGTGATAACTTATCTCAACATCTTAGCATCATGTTTCGAAGAAATCGACTTATCATGTTGAGATAATTTAATCTCAACATCTTAATATTATGTTCTGAGTAAATCGACCTATTACTCAATATATCGACATCTTGCTTTGAGGACTTTCTCAACTGATAGGTCGAATTTCGAAATCGACGTATTGAGATAATTTATCTCAACAAGTCGATTTCCTAAAATAGGATGTGGAGATGTTGAGATAATTTATCTCAATAAGTCAATTTTCTATAATAGGATGTCGAGACGTTGCGAAACATGATCTAGATAAGTCGATTCACATTCTCTCAAAACCATAAGGATGTCGAGATGCTGAGATAAATTATCTCAATGAGACGATTTTCTAAAATAGGATGTTGAGATGTTCATCTCAATAAGTCGATTTCCCAAAATAAGATGTCGAGATGTGGAGATAACTTTTATTGCCCAGACAGAAAATTGACGCTTATGTTAGCCTAATTACTGAATTATGAGGATGAAAATGTACCCCAATTTTCTGATGTTCGAAGTCCCATTGCAATAGTATTTACGGGTTGGTAGATATTTGTTTAAAAAAATTCTCTAAAATGAACCTAATAATTTTAATTGAAGAAGCTCAGTGAGTTTTCTTTTTCTTCGGTCGAAGAAAGAGGATCCGAATAAAATGGGTGTACAAAGACCGAACTATGAAGCACCTATATATATCGAGACGTGCTGACGCTGCTGACGTTGCAAGTACAGTTAACTGATATTAATGAGGAAATACTTCTCTGCAGGCCCGTAGGGAGCTTTTCCCAAAGGGAGGTGGCATGCAAACAGATGTACGAAACTGGACTTATTTAGAACGTTTCAGATCGCTGTCCTGCGAGAAGGGTCTGAGGGGAAGGGACATTTCTTGAATATTCGAGGGTCCTGAGATGCAATTTGAGGCTACATATTGTGCTAATTTTGAAAGTAAATTCATTTCCAATTAAAAAAAATAAGTTCGCCTGGCAGATATTTACGATTTTGCTTACGAAGGGAACAAATAAGGGGTTGACAAGTGGGGGCGGAAGTATACTGCCGCCTTCCCCCATATTGTTTAATATGGGCTTCCCAATTCCTAGGCCCTCCACGAAGGACCTATTTCTTTTCGAGTACGAAAAGTCAGAAATATCATTAAGAGCGGGTTTTTTTAGAAAAATGTTTCATATCAGGCACACTGACCGTTTCACTTTTTGATGTAGGTGAAACGACTTCTACTCCTAATTATCCATCAACTTCGCGCACCGAACAATACATCGCCGGCGCGACCATTCTTCTATTGATGGGGTAACATACGATCAGCGCACTTCGCGCGCGAAGGGCGCGAATTTGTTCATGGTGTATCATTGAAAACGGAGTTATTTCGGGCCTATTATGGGCCTTTAACTGAAAGCCTAGTGTCAAGAAAATACACCTCTCCCAACCCCAACAACCAACTATGCTTTAAGCACGTTTTAAGACGATGTTTTGCCTAGAGGTCAATGCTCAGAAGGGCATCACTAACCATAAAAGGGCACCATCAAACATAAGTGGGGGGTGAATACCCCCCCCCCCATACCCTCGAATCCCCGATCACGCCGGCCCTGCAATATTCGACATACGTGTAGTACAAGTCAATGCAAACGGGGTCGCTAACATGATTAGATCATACCTGGATTATCAGTGTACGAGCGTCAGATATGCTAAATAATGATTTCCCGTTTCAAAGCCCGGGTGTGCGATTTTGTTCACTCCAGCATTCCTGCCATCAGACTCACTGACTTTGCCATTTGCTGCACAGCCTACCAATTAACGTCTGTGACTCAAGGTCCCACTTCCTCGTGTAGTGTGGCATCTACCGTTCCCCCAATTGTCATAACTACGATGCTCTTTTCACGTATCTATACTCTTGCCGTTGAAAAGCTATATAATTCAGCGTTTCACTAACTGTGGAATCGTTGTACTTGGCGATTCCGATGTGCATAATGCCGAGTGGCTAACATACTCTAATGGCTCTAACAGAGCTGGTATCGAAGCTGAATCCTCCGCCATCATCAACGGTCTCACTCAGCTCATCATCACTCCTACTCGCATTCGTGACCGGTCCTCTGACTCTGCCAATGCGTTGGATCTTTTTCCTACTACTAAGCCCATTATCTATAACCCAGCTGCTTTGACTGCTCCAATTGGCTCTTCGGACCACAATCTCATTACTCTGACCCATCCGTCTAATCCTTTCGATCATGATCCACAACATAAACGGAAACTGTGGAATTACTCTAAAGCCGACTGGTTTGGTCTTCGAGATTTTTTATTCAGGCTTTCCTTGGGATCAGATTGCATTCTCTGCTGATCCGTCTGCCTCCGCTGTGGCTATTTCTGAACCATATTGTTGGTTTGAACGCTTTTCTTCTTCTCTCTGTAAAATCAGGGACTCTATCCTCCCCGCTGTGGTTTACCCATCAATGTGCCACAGATATTCAAACGAAAAACTGTTTTTTCCAAGCCTGGATGTCATCTCCCCTCGGCTGTCATCCGACAAGCCTATGTCAACGCCAGGGACGTTGCTAGGACCCACTAATCGGTCAAGTAATGTCACGTGGAATTAAGAAAGAAGCAACTAAACTGTGTGTGCAGTTTAGTTGCTTCTTTGACATATGACAAGCCGGACATGGAGAACACCAGAACAGGCTACTGCACACGGACCTACGGAAGATTTTGTATCGTACTGTTTCATGTCTGGGTTATGAATGGCCCATTTGGAACAAGTGACGATACATGAAGAGATAAGCCCAAAAATAGTACACGCTTAACGCAGTAAAAAAGAAGGTTGTGATATCCGATTTGAGTTTACTGTATGATCGACACATTCACCACAAATGAAACCAGACTACATGGCAAGGAAGATGATGGGTGAGTTTGGGTAGGACTGTCATGTAGGCTATAGTCCTCGGGTATTTGACTGCACCTTCGGCTAAAGTGCCAACACACGACAATGAAAGGCAACAAAACCGCGCCCCAAAAAATACTGTCGGCAGTCGGAATTTCATTTAATAGTTAACAGTTAATAGAAGCTGTTGTCCAAAATGCGAAGTAAGTGACTACACATGATCCAAAAAAGTAGCAAAAATGCGCGCAAACGTGCAAAATAATATCGGGGGAGCCGTAATTTGTATTTTCTTGGCGCGAACACTTTCACTTTCATATGTGCGGGAAGTTACCAATAGGTTGAAAAATTTGACTGCGGTGGCAAGTGACTCCAAATATCAAGAAACCAATGCACATTACTTTGCGTAGCCTGCGAAAAAAAATCTCTTTTTAATGTCGGCAGTCGGGATTTTTACTTTTCTGACCCCAAAACTGTACTTGTCAGAAAATCTATTTTCGTATGAGCAGGAATTTACGAGTAGTTGGAAAATTGGAATGCGGTTGCAAGTGATACCAAACAACAAGAACGATGTCGAAAATGCGCGCGGAGCGCGCGAAAAAAATCTCATTTTGTTAATGTCGGCAGTCGGAATCATTATTCTCACCCAAAAGCTGTAGTTTGTCCAAAAATCCATTTTCGTATAAGCAGGATTTCACAAATAGTATGAAAATTGGAAATGAATGTGGTAGCAAGTGGCACCAAATAACAAGAATAACATAGAGAATGCGCGCGAAATGTATTTTCGTTTTTTACCCAACAACTGTACCGTACTTTGTCAGAAAACTTATTTTCGTATGAGCAGAAAATGTATGAATAGTCTGAAAATTGGAATGCGGTTGCAAGTGACTCTGAAAAACGAGAATGAAATCGAAAATGCGCGCGAAGCGAGCAAAAAATATCTGTTTTTCAATGTCGGCAGTTGGAATTTTTACTCTTCTGACCCCAAAACTGTAGTTTGTTGTAAAATTCATTCATATTCTAACTCACTGATAGTACATTATTTACTACTTTCCAGTAGTCGAAAATTCCGACTGCTGCGCTCGGATTTTCCAACTGTCGTCGGTTTGACCAATATTGGGGGTGGGACACCCACACCCCCTCTAGCGACGTCCGTAACAGTTGTTTTTCCGCTGTGATCGATGAGGCCAAGAACTTCTTTATCTTGCGTTTGGCCAACAAACCGACGTCCTGTCCTGCTGGTGGGCGTTCATTTTGATCACTAGCCAAATTCGTATCCCATCATTTCAAAATTCCCCCCTCTTATGAATACTGATGGCTCGCTGGCCAGTGATAATAGTACCAAAGCCAATATATTTGGCAAGTTATTTTCTTTTAATTCCACCATTGATGACTCTATTCATTCTCCCCCTCTTTCCCTAGTTTCTCTGAAACCATCATAGTCATTCCTTTCATTACACGAGCGGTTCGTCAAACCTTGCTCAGACTGGACATCGGGAAAGCTTCAGGTCCATATGGTATTCTCCCAATCGTCCTGTGCAAGGAGGTCGCGTCTGTTCTCATTAAGCTTAACCATCTCTCCCATTCATTGGGTTGTTACCCCACTGCTTGGAACCATTCAATTTGTCCTGTGCCTAAGAAGGGTGACGAATCCAACCCTTCTAATAACAGGCCGATTGCCATCACATCTGTACTTCCCAAGGTTATGGAAACCATGACCAACAAGCATGTTTTGAATTCAGACTTGATGTCAGACTTGCGATGTTTATTTTTCAGACTCAGCTCGAAAACCGAATGGCAGAGATAAAGTGTGACAAAAGCTTACATTTTTACACACCAAAAATGGATCCAAATAACGGAAATATCATGGTATTTTCGTGCAATTTTGTGGAGAAATGTGTTTTGGGGCATAGACAGGAAACAGTTTCGCTTTTTAACCTAAAAGCTTGGTATAGAGGTCAACCAAAACAGACAATGACAGTTTTTCAACAAATTGTTTATAACAAATTAATGGAAAATGTAAACATTTTGGGGGAAAGTGCATATTCAGGTTAGTATTATACATAGTGACATAGTGTCTCTCAATGGTTGCACTGATTAACCTGATACATGGTAAAGAGGTAAACCATGACAAAGGGTTACATTGCTTACAAATTGTTCTTTAAATGACAGAAAATGTGGACATTTTTTTTAAGGGGGGAGGCATATACACAAAACAGTTGATCTGTTTAACCTCAAACACTTTGGTATGGAGGTCAAACAAGACCAAAGGCATGCAATTTTCACAAATCATTACATTCTTTTGAAAATAATGGAGAATTTAAATAGCCTAAAGTTACATGCAGTATGAATTGCAGAATGTGTCTCAAAATAGACATGAGGGCAATTCATGGAGTTGCTGATCTCATCACCAAATCATGTGCAGTGTCCGTCTACGCACATTTTTGATAAACCATACAATTAAAGTGTTTATATAATACAATATATAGGCCTACAATCTTTGAGTCTATATCTAAAAATCAATATTTTCCCCAAAAATGACAAATTATATAGATTATACCCCCAAAATGTCCACATTTTCCATTATTTTGAAATACATTTTGAAAGCAATTCAAGCTTTTGTCCTGGCCATACCTCATTACCAAGTTTAAAGGTAATCGGTCACTCAGATTTTTATCTGTGTCTGAAAAACACTATTTCACTATTTTTCCCCCAAAAATGTAGATTTTACCCCCAAAATTTACACATTTCCTATTAATTTGATATACATTTTGTAAGCAATTCAAGCTATTGTCCTGGCTTATACATCATTACCGAGTTTGAAGTTAATTGGTCATACAATTTATTTTATCTATGTCTAAAAAAAAAACATTGTTCCCCAAAAAATAACCCAAAATATAGATTTTACCTACAAAATTTCCACATGACTGTATTAGTGTATTAATTTGATATAAATTTTGTGGGCAACTCAAGTTTTGGTATTGGCATATACCTCATTGCCAAGTTTAAAGGTAATCGGTCACTCAGTTTTGTTTTTCTTCTGAAAAACAATTTGTTTTACTCAAAATTAACTAAAAGTACAGATTTTCCCCAACAATTTCACATTTTCTATTATTTCGAAAAGTGTTGTAAATATTGCAAATTTTCGTCAAGATTTACCTCCTTCCCAAGTCTGAGATTAATCGTCCACACGGTTTTGTATAGCTATTATTACTATGCTCAACAATCTAATTGAAAAAAAAATTGACCAAAAGACAGATTTCCCCCAGAAGTTCCACATTTCTATTATCTCAATAAATTATTTTACATGTGATTGTGATTCTAGCTTTTGTCCTGGCTAACTGGTTTACCAAGATTTAAGTAAATCGACCGTAGGATACTTGATTGATGTCCAAATAACTGTATTTTCCTGCAGAATTGAAATTTGATTTAAAATAATGATATTTCTCCAAAATCCCCAGAGTTTTGATTATTTTGATCTAGTTTTTGTGAAAATGTGAGCTTTTGCCACATTTTACCTTTTTGCAAAATTTGACAGTAATCCGCCATTCGGATTTTAAGATATGTCTGAAAAAAACATAAAAAGTCTGATGCCCACACATTCACAGAAAGTGTGCACACACAGTGGTGAAAGCCAAAGTTGGTCAACCACAAATCTTAAAAGTTGAGTTAATCTAAGATCAGAATCGCAGTTGCAACATCTTCACTGGCAAATATGAGGCCCATCTGGAGGGATAAGAACATTACAATGGAGACAAGAATGAGTCCCATGAGAGCACTAGTAACAACAGTTTTTCTATATGGGTGTGAAACGTGGACTTTAAATGCTGAAATGGAAAAGCGAATAATGCTTTCGAAATGAACTGTATCCGGATACTTCTCCAGATCCATTACACTTTGCACACCACGAACAAGCAAGTATGGCAAATAATGGAGCGCTTCATTGGTGAACAGGAACCCCTCCTTTCAGTGGTGAAAAGGAGGAAATGTCAGTGGTTCGGTCATGTAATTAGGCAGAAGAACAGCCTGGCAAGCACTATATTGCAAGGAGGGACAGATGGGGTACGAAGGAGAGGCAAGCCGGTTAAAACCTGGACTGACATCCTAAAAATCTGGACTGGGATGGACTTCAACCAGCTCATCAGCTGAAGATCGTGAATTGTGGAAAGCTTGTGTCTTGTCATCATGTCGCCCCAACCGTCCCAACGTTATATAGATAGATCAGGGGTTTTCAACCTGGGGTACGCCTACCCCTGAGTACGCGGGATCTTTTCAGGGGGTACGCGAACCTCCTTGCCGAATATGCATCACTTTGTTGGAAAAGGTAGGAGTGGACTGCATGTGGTCAGCAGAACCTATAGGGGACGTTCGTTTCACTGCTAGACGATGTACTACCTACACAGAGTGGCGATTGGGCAGCAAAATATACCAGCGCTCTTCGCTCGCAATGGTGTTCATCTTTCTTTGTCTTCTCATGTGTCATTTGTGCTGAATGTGTTGCTTATATTTTCATCCAAAGGTTGAGAATGACAACCTAAAAATGTTCGCGCGCAGTGGTGTCTGCAGTTTGTGTTGCTATGTGGCGTTAGTTGTGCTAACTGTGTCGTTTATATTATAACCCAAAGAGATCGGACACGATAACCAAAAAATGTTCGCGCGCAGTGTCGATTTATTTTATTTATGTTCTTATGTAGTGTCACTTGTGGGGAATATGCCGTTTATATTACAAACCACAGATTGGACATGATCAAATATGACAAACGTTCACGCGCTTCGCTCGCAGTGGTGTTCCCTTTTGTTTTTCTTATCATTTAGTGTCACTTGTGCTGAATGTCCCGTGTGTATTATAACCCACAGATCGTACTCTCTCTCTCTCTCTAATTCTACAATGTCTGAGCGATGGTAGTGTTGGCTGGTACTCATGCGGGCATATGATATACTTTACGCTCTCCTTTGTCACTCGACCCCCCAGGGGCCCGTATATATATATATTGCACCCGTGCCCGGATCGGCTCTCGGCGGCGCTGATATAGTGGCAATGCTGTGTTATATTTACGAAAGAATCTTTCTCTGCCTGGAAGTACGCATCATGGGTCATGTATACTCCATGGGTACGCCGATGAAAAAGAGGTTGGAAACCCCTGAGATAGATAGATAGATAGATAGATAGAAAAAATGCGAAAATTGTCACGGGAAAAAGTCAAAAATTGCACATTCTGCATGCTAGGGACGGAATTTGAATGAATTGGCCGAACTCAAGATTGAGATGGGGTATTCTGATTTTTGTTCTTGTATCCTGATGTTTGTGTCATAGGACATTCAATCAGCAGAATAAAAGTCTTCTATTGCATTCCTAAAATTGGGAAAATATAGGGAAATCAATGAAAAATCAGGTCAAAATTCTATCCCTCGCGTTTTTTAAACGAAAATCAAGTTCTCAGATGAAAATATTGCTGTGATATGTGTGAAACTTTCCAAAGTATCAAAGATTGATGACAGTCTCGAGAAGAAAAAAATTCCAAGAGGGGGCAGGAAGTGAGCAAAGCTTTTGCGAGGGAGGAAATTTGGTGCGAGGGACTGAATGTTAGGCTTTGTTGGTTCGAGGGACGGATTTTTTTGCGAGGACGGAATTTTAGCTCGCAATTTTTACCCGAAACCACTGAATTTTTTGGTAAACAAAGATAATTTCATCTTTTTCTGATTAATGTGTGGTGAGATTCACAATTTTCAGTGGGATT
>JAODUJ010310684.1:0-15394 GCA_027564615.1 Psolus chitonoides
TCAGGTGTTCAATTCAGTCCGAGGTTGTCGGATGGACATGAAACTTGGCACATATAGTAAACAAGTAGCGACGAAAATGTTGGAGGTCAAAGTGAATGGGGAATGCGTATAGAGGATCTGTGGGGGTGTAAAGTAGGTCTACGCTTCCATTCTCAAGAGGAATATGATACAGGGGTGAGACTCGGTATGGTGGAAGATGAAAAAAAGGGGTAAATTTTAGTGAACGGTCAAGGGTCAAATTTGTTACCTTTAATGGCGTTTCCGATAGGGACATGGTACGGGGACGAAACCTGGGTGTAGTGAAAGGTGTGGAGGAAAAACAACTTTTTGTGGGGGTCAGAGGTCAATATTTTGAATTTTGGGTAAAATGTGCTACAAAGGTGCTACAACTTTGGGAATAGCACAGTTGAATTCCTCTCGAGACGATCTTCCGAATGAGCCCACTCTCGATGTTGTAGGGCATTCGTGAATATTTGACCTTTGACGTACACAGTCAGGAGTAGTATTATCGAATAGATCTCGTTGAGAGGAATCGAATGAGCCTACTCCCGAAGTCATGGGACCTCTCTACCAGGATTAGGGCATTTTAAACATTTGACCTTTGAACTCTAGTGACGTAACGGTTTGAAAGTTGCACCGTTGGATAGGTCTCCTCGAGGAGAGTTCATAAAGATAGGATGTTCCCAACCTTTTTTGTGCGAATCAACCTCTTGCGCGGATCAAATTCAAGTCATCGCTACTTCAAATGATCACTATAATTTTCAACTCATACCAACTACTAGTAGCTGGTCTGAGGTATTATGATCAGGGAGCGTCTATCTGTCTGTCAACAATATGTAGGTCAACTCTTCCCATGCACACACGCCTCAACGCTTTTCGACAAAACTCGGACGGAATGAACTTTGGGTGGTGGGCCACCGGCGATGGTCTGAGAGTTCGGGTCAAAGGTCACTCGTGTGCCACAAGGGGCGATTTCGGGCAAAACCACAAGGGGCGATTTCTCCTACAGCTTCCACAGCACAGTGCTGAGGGTTTGTCACAAATGTACTACAGTTTTGATGTCGTCTTCGTAAATTTTCTATGATGATGAACAATTGTGTTTCAAAACTGGTTTTGTCATTATCTGCTCATTCTAGTGGTTATTTTAGGAGGGCTGTACGTAAGATGTGCTGAGCCTTGCAATTATACGGTCTTCCTGAAATTAGTTTGGCCCTAACATGCTGTGGGCCCTAAACTTTTGTTGGGCTCTAGAAGTTTCTGGGTCCTATAGTCTGTTGGGCCCTGAAGTTATTTGGGCCTTTCAGCTGTACTTAACAGTATGCGTAATTTGTCATTGTATAATACAACATGAATTGGGCCGACTGCTATGCCCCCATTTGACAACACAAAACTGCCATTTTTGTTGTGCTTCCCATAATAGTTAAATACATTCTGTGCCCTGCCTTATAGCGTTGGTTACCCCTCAAATCTCCTGGCTACCTGCCTGCTTTGGGGTGATGGATTCATTGAGGTTTTTTGCAAAATGAGCTATGCCATTCCCATGAAATGTTCTGTCTGCCATAGTTTTTATATAAGCATTGAAAATCTGATAGCCTAGTAGAATTCCCTAAAAATGTTAGTGAAGTAGCCTTTGCTGTGTGGTCACTCTAAAGTACCATGAACTCCAGAATTGTGGTAATAAATATATTTTCCATATACAAATACCTTTCAGAGTGACAACACTGGGTAACTTGACATTTTAATATGTTTCATGTCATAATATAAACACTCAGAGTTCATTGCCTTCCAAGGCAGTGACTAATTATATGGTGTAGGCCTACCATAAGTTTGTTCACCCCCACCTTTTCTTTAGATGTTTTTGATTCCTTGCTGAAAGCAGGGAAACCCTTGGCCTATGCAGTCTACTTGCAGTGGCATAGCCAGGATTTTGCTGAGGGGGGCATGTCTTTTTTGTGATCACCGTCCTTGGGGAGGTCTAAGAAATTGCTGTTGAAAAATTTGTGAATAATTTAGTGTCCTTACATGCGATCTGGTGCTACATTTGTTATCTTTGGAAGTAAAATTTGAGTTCGAGAACTTATATTATGTTGGTGGTTAAATTTTGAAGGGCCACTTACCACGCTCTAACTAGATAAACACTAATAGTCGGTAAAATCCTCTTTTAGAGAGTAACACCTTGACAAATTTAGTCTGGTATGAGCTATTGCATCATTGGTGCTCTTGTCAAATAAATGTATCATGCCAAATTGGGAAACACATTTTGGAGAACATGCTGGCACTGGATAGACCGAGTCAAAAGGTGACCATAAAAGTGACAGCTACATCTAAGGGAGGCATTCTCGGCTGGCAATATACACACTAATTGTGGCACATCGCGGCATGCAAAGTGAAGCATCACTACAACTGAGAAGAAAAAAATAACTTTGTGGAAAAAAGAGAAAGCAAGCGATCACTCAATCCATAATGCTATGGAAATGATCAGATCAAAGGCCGTCAATTCACAAAGTTGGGTCTATGTGCATATCACAAAGAGCCATCCTGCAAAACTCCAGGAGATTCTGGGGGTGCTACCCCCTGGACCTCCACCAGGGCTTCTTCCCTGGAGCCCACCAGGGGCCCCAAGGCAGTCCCTAGACCCCACCTGCTAGTGGCTGCGCTCGCATTCACTTGAGAATACCTGATCTAAGGCAATACTATTTTCTGACTATGTATGCAAAGGAGTTGAATAAAGATGATAAATAAATTAGTCATAAATGTTATAACAAATGTGTTTGTACACGTCTCATCCCAGGTTACTCGTAGTAACTGCAAAAATGTCATTTTGCCTGGGCAGTGAGCTCCATTACTTCATGGAAGAAGGGGGTTTGCGATGCCTGTATCATCTTGCTAATTATTGTCTGTTTTCTTCTCCCTATTTTAGGGAAACATCACCAGAGGACTTGAACCAAGTCCTTCCATTAGTAGTCTGGTTGAGGAGGATTTTAGGGTGAGTTAAATTGTTCTTTTTTCCTTTGCTGGTTTAGGGGCTTTGTAAAGAAATATTCATTGGTTTAGGGGAATATTATGAACATGGATTCATTCTGCATAACCTATTATTTCTATCTCATTTGTGTATTATAATTTCTGAAGCTCCACATTGCATTGGAATAAGTTAGTACGATGTAGGTATATATGTCCGATAGTATATGTATTATACAACGTAATATATGGCTCCATGTACGGGCTCCATTAAAAGAGTTTAATGGACAAGCTACACAACGTGGTATATTTAATTTATGCTCAATTGCAACAGGGTCACTGAGCAAGTTACAAGAAACATCAAATTATTCAGCAGGTTCAATGAGCTCAGTTATATTGCAATCAGTGAAAGATTAAATAAATTGGCACCTAATTAAAAACACTCTGATCTTGTCTGACAGTATGGTCACATTGGCTCCTCTTAACAAGACCACTCTTAAAGAGAATGCTGCTTTCACATAAGAAAATTAATTTTCGGCCCAAACTTTCGAATGACGTAACATTCTTATCGTTGTCATCATGTGTATGAAAGTAAAGCTACTGAGACATGTGTTTGTCTCGAGAGACCCAATTGAGAAAAAGTACATTTTAGGTCATCCGTAGGAGAGACCTTATGGCTGCATCCTTCGTGTGCCTGTGTGTGTGTGTCAAACTTTTGGTACACACTTTTTGTTTTGTCCATATCTTTTCCAGGGAATGACCAATATCAACCACACTTGGGTTATAGATGCAACATGGGTACCTTCAAATGTTAATGAGGTCAAATATCACATACCAAGGTCAAAGGTCATCTGAGGTCAAGTTGTAGAGTAGCCTGGAAGTTGGTCTCATTTGAAAAGTTGAGGTCCAATTGCAACTAAACTTGAATTGTAGGTGCACCATGGGTATCTTCAAATGTTAACGAGGTCAAAGGTCACACACCAAGGTCAAAGGTCAATTGAGGTCAAGTTCATATATCACATTACTTCAGAATGTTTACTAATCTACATGGACAACCTATTCTGTACTCTTAGTGCTATTTTTCATCATTTCAAATCTAATGTGGACACACATTCTTCTAGGGTAGTTACTTAGTGCAGGAGGATTGTGTGGGTGATTGTATTACACACAGTGTGGATGTCTCTCAAGTGGAATACTGTGTTACATACCCAAACTAACCTGCAAAGACTTGTACATGCATTTCTGGTCATCTTTGCTTTCAACTTTTTGTCTGCTGTGACTTTTAATTCCAATGCAATATGGATCTTTGAGCTTTGTTCCATATGGGAGTCATACTTTAGGGTTGTGAAGGTAGCTTGGCTTGAAAACTATTCTCTGTCATTATAATGAGCTTGAAAATGTACGAAGAAGCAATGATTTAATATCATATACTGCCAATGGTTTATGGTTGGAAATAATTTGTTGATTGTTTGCCAATTATATAACATTAATTTGTAACTGTTGATTCCAGTGCGATATGAAGCTTTAAGCTTTGTTTCATAGGGGAATCAAACTTTAGGGTTGTGAAGGTAGCTGGAAAACTATTCCTTGTCATTATTTTCAAGCTTATAAATGTACAAAGAAGCAACAGTTTAATATCATATACTGCCAATGGTTCATGGTTGGAAATAATTTGTTGAATGGTTGCCAATTAAATATCTATAACATTGATATGTAACGGTTGATTTCAATGCAATATGAATCTTTAAGCTTTGCTCTATATGGGTATTAAACTTGGGGTTGTGAAGGTAGCTTGGCCTAAAAAATATTCTTTGTCAATATTTGGAGCTTACAAATGTACAAAAAGCAACGTTTTAATTTCATATACTGCCAATGGATAATGGTTGGAAAGTTAATTTGTTGAATGGTTGCCGAATGAATATTTAGGTAATCCTTGTCTGAGTGACTTTAAATAGAAGCAATTAAAATGCTCTATAGATGTATGGAGCTTTGAGTTTAAATATCACCTTGAACAGCAGCAACAATTTTTGTTTACAGCCTTTGCGTTACTGTCCTGCAAACGTATTTAAAGCTCCGAAAATGAAGTTGTTCATGAATCAGCAGTAATTACTTTACATTAAATTAGCAGGTGACTAATTGACGTAATGATACAACAACAAACAGGTACCTATTTCACAAGGAGAAAAATGCTTTGCAGATCTAGCTTGGAGAAATGAATGAACATTAGTTTTAGATCATGAAATACAGTGGTAGTTGTCCTTTGATTTGATTTGATTCTGAAGGTTTTAGCCACACTATCCTTTACCATAAGCAATCTTTAAATGAAGGCTTGGGATTTACTGCATTTTGCTGTATGAAGTCCTTAGTTTAGTTTTGAAACTCAATACATTAAATGACAAATTAATGTTATGAGACAAGCTCAGCCAATGATACATTATTTGGTACTTGTTTGTGATCAATTATTTACCAATATTTTGGGCGTGTCAAATTGTTAATCATCTTTTTTTCCCTTTATCTTTCTTTTCTTTTTCGCTTTCTGGGATTTCTCATTAATTATGCACTTGGTTGATGAATGTTATTTGTTGCATCTTGTATTTATCCCATATTGTTATCAATGTTCCATATACATAAATGTACATCTATTAATGTTGTACATGACGTAAATATTTATCATCGATATATGGTGTGATGTTATTTACTACATATTCCAATACGTGTGCACGTTTGTGGTATAATTGTATAATGTCTACCTACCATGTTGACCTAATTTGCACACTCTTTCCCTTGTTTGATATCTACATTAAGACCTGTATTTCATGTTTGATCTAAACTCTGCATTAAATTGCATATCATTTCAATATTTTTCTCGTGCATGATGTTTGCTGTTCTGTTCAATAAATATAGTTACCCCCATATGGGATGTTTTACTAACTTTTAAACAATTTCAATTTGAGCATGGAACATTAAAAAGCCAAAAATGTACAAAATCAGACAAAGATTGATTTAGGTGTGATGGAAGGTGCTCATATGTACATATTTAATAAGTTTATTCAAGTAATTTAATTTTGAATGCAAAAGGCTGAATTTTCTTACTCTTGTGTGAGTGTTTTTATTTGGATTTAATGGAATAAATTTTCAAGTTAATTTGATTAACCATACAGGCAAGGAATATATCATGCCTATGAAACTTTAAGATTAATTAAGACAAGCAAATTGCAAAAACAGAAGTTTGCCAAAAATGTGCAACAATTATTAGACTATGGATAAGCTAGGATAGGAATGGAGAGGCTGGTGTATAGATAGGGATATGATGTATACAAATTTATACTTATAGGTAGCTCTATAACTTCATATGGCCCGTATCGATTTGTAGTAACAAATTTTCTATTTCAATCACATGTATATGTGTCAATACCCTATGCAAGGCCTCTATTCGGAATGAATATATGTATCCTAACCATTTGTACTTATGTTCACACACCCTAAATTGTCCCCTTTTCCTGCAAATTCTTGAAAAATTTGTCCCCTCCTCTGGTAGCCGAATATATTTAACAAATTTATCATTTGGGCCTACCCTATATATAAATGAATGCAATTCTGTTTTTCTAACCATTCATAAAAATAATGTTTTGGGTATGTTATCATTACAGTAACTAGGTTTTTGAAAAAGTAATATTTTTTCAACATTCAATAACATCGTTGTTCTCTAGGCTGTTCTGCATCAGAATCGGAACAGACTTCATTCATGTTGAAGACGAATGCTGCCAAATATTTTTGTTTAAAAAAAATTGCTTGCCGAGTCCAGTTCATGGATCTGCTGTGCTAGTCATTTTAAAACTAATCTGCAATGGAATAATTAGGCTTGCTAAATATGCTGGAAATCGTCCAGAACCAAATAGGTGACTACCATGAAAAAAATGCTTGCTGAAAATAGGTCCAAAGCAAAATTGGTGATCAACATGAACATTGTAAGCTTGCTGGAAATGGGTCAAAACCAAATGGGTATTTTACAATGAAAACTCAGCTTGCTGAAAATAGGTCTAAAGCCAAATGTGCTCTAAACCTGAAAATTTAAGATTTCTCCATTTGATGTGTTTTTCTCTGCAATTGACATCTCCTTCATGTAACCTTTGACCCCCTACAGATCCTCAGGTCGGAAAGCCTGCGCAACCTGAGCCCCGGCAATTCCCCGACTAAATTCCCCTACCCTACGGGGCCCATCCGCCCCCGCTCGTTGCTCCTAAGTGACGGTGTATTTAGCAGGGACATGCATAGCCCTGAGAATTACTCAAGTAGCATGCCCTTTGCTGTGAGCCCCGGTTATGGCCCTCCTAACGTAGCCTACTACCCAGGTAGCCCAACAGGAAGCCCGATGAGTGGGACGCTAAGGCCCGTCAGCGAGGAGAATGGAGGAGACGAACCACGGGTGACCCTGGTACACTGCCAGCAGAAGCGGGTAAGAAGATGTGAACGTGGACATGGGATAGGCAGACGGACAGACGGTCGTAAAAAAAATGGGCTCATTGTATTGGGATGAGAGAATGTTGACATGGACATACACGGACAGAAGACAGAGAGACAACAATTCAGTCATAACCAGATTGATGATGGTGACATGCTCGAACAAAGTGTAGGGAAACAGATGTACAGAGATAGAAATATGGACACAGTGACATATTTATGGACAGACAGACAACTGTTGGGTCACAGACAGATTGGGATGGGGGTGGACAGATGTATAGACAGATAAACATTTGGGTGATAGAAATATTGTGATGAGAGGATAAGGGATGATAGATGGACATATGTATGCACACAAAGGGAGATGGACACACATGAAGACAGATAGAAAAGAGTTTGATAATCCAAGAGGAAAGCACAGACAGACAGACAGACAGGTGAACTGACACAGACAGACAGGTGACCGGACTGACTCATTCATGTAAAATTTGTATACGGACTCAGATTATGGCTTTAAATATACAGGCAACGTCCAAATACAAGATACGAACAAGACTTAATTAAATACACAAAAACAACTACCAAAATAGAGAATCAATCCCAAAACAAGAAAATGAACACAGATTAATGAACAGATGGGATGACTGTGTTACAGACTAACTAACAGACACAATGAATGACTGACTGACCAATCAACACTTGTAACATAACAGGACAACAATGCATTCACAATTTAGGGCAAAGTTTGAGGGGTGGGGGAACGGGAAAACTTGAGATATTTATGCTGCTTTGCTTTTATATTCAGTCTATGTAAGCTTTTATTTAAATTAACCTTCTCTACTAATTGGCGTTCAATATATTCTGCTTATGACACTAACCATTCCCATTATCGATCATTCATTGAGCTTCCATTTGCTGTGCTTCAGACTATGGTTTGAGAATTGCTGTTGGAATAAAATGAACAAGTTTTTCACATTTCCACTGTTTTGTATCATATTTCTTTTTCAAATTGTTTAGAATTCAACTATTTCCGACATCTAAATGGTGATATTAGCAGTAATGATAATCAGTAGTTATACACATATCAGTTTTTTTTTGTGAGGCATTAACATGTTGTTTATTGACATCTCATTCAGTGACAGTTTCATTTTGTTTCCATTTGGTAAGCACATGGTTTAGGCTGCTAGATTATAGCGTCAAGTAGCATTGCGAATATAGTAGTGAATGTGTGGTATATGTCACCCAATGGGGGGGGATACTCTCCAGCTCAATGCGCATGCGCGAGAGCGGCCATGTTGGTAGTCCGATGATCAGTAGATTATGCGATATGATGAGGTAGTAGCCGCTCCGTATTGCACATTGCTCAAAAATGATGTTCGTGACGGTTACGGTATACATCCTGCATATGTGGAATACATACAGTAGCATGACGTCATGGACTACCACTCGCATGATCTATCAAATATGGTGTTACAATAAAAAGGAATCTTGTTAGTAAATGCATGGTTCATGTCATTCACAGTAACATTTTGGTTTGAATGAAAACAAATTGTGGTTTATGCTACACAAATATATAGCAATGTGAATATGAAGTAAACAAAATAACTTCGCTGTTGAGAATTGCTTCTCCACTAAAAAAATGAAGTTGGTAAATAGAAATTAGATCTGTGGGCCTGATGTTTCGACTGTGGAACAGTCTTTCTCAAAGGCTAAAACACAATGACAACACAGGATGCAGGTTCACATATGTGTTTTTCCTTCTTCATTCAATTGAGTTAGTTTATATCATAAAAACAGTACAAACATAATTTATGGTACAACCCAATTAAGTTTGTACATTCCAATTCAAATTTTAACACGCTACTGTCGTGCTAATTGGAACAAGTCTCAATGCTTATGTCAACCAATGAAGTATCATGATCATTTTGTTATGCATGTGCATATGGAAGTACTAATTATATCACTGCTGTATGTTCACCTTTAAAACTGCACATAAGTAAGTAGTGGCACTATTTACAAATTATATGTTATCACCACCCATGACATGAGAGCATGTTCTGGTATTAGTATTGTAACTATGCCATGCAGGAATTAATATATCATGCATGGGGGTTTGCACTTAGTACTAGTGTACATCAGTGACTGTTGTTGTTTTATCACACATTAATAGTTTTGTGTGCCCATGACGCATTATCGAAACATGCATGCCATCAAAACACTCAACAAAAACTTGGTGAAACCCAATTTCATTTTGTCACCCGACATGAAAGTTTGGTTAGGAATTCTTGATGACACTAATATTCATATCAAACATTTACTGGAAGGCCCATATATTTGTGTAAACGTGGAAAAAAACAACAGTTTTCAGTAAAATCCAGGGTACAACATGTAACAATTTTATTACCAATGATCAAATTACTATTTTGTAAATGAATTTAAAACGAATGTCATTTGTGTGTTATTTGATTAGGATTGAAGATGTCATTTGACAGAATGGACAACAAAATGGAATTTCATTCATAGAAGATGGGAAACTACTGTGCCGTCTGCAGATTTATTGACAAAAAAATGTCAGATATCGGTTATACATCAATCTTAGCTCTCCTCATTGATTGTAGCTTAGGACAAAACTGAAAAAAGATGAGATCAACAAAGGTCAAAATGTGTTAATATCTAAAAAAGTGAAGGTTTAATTGTTAAATTTCAAGGTTCTCGATAATGAAATAGTCCTTCTAAAGTCCTTTTCAAATCACCTGCAAGTAAATTGTTCACAAATATTTATGTGTACAATCATCACCATCCTAGTGAATCATTTCTGCAATTTTGTTTGTTTAAAGACCTAGGAGATGCATCTTTAATTCATGAATATTAAATGTCGAAATGGTTGACAAGTTTAAGGTTGAAAAGACCTTGATAAGTTATTCAACGAAAGATTGTTGACAAATATTATCAAAAATGCAGGTATATTCCTTGCAAAATGCTTGTAAAATGCTCAGATTTGATTTGAAAATGTACAAACTCTCCACACAAAATACCACCAACAATGATACTGTCAATTTGGTTCACTCATTATTTGTTCCAATGTTTATTTCACACATTTTATTTGTACAAATGTCTGTTTTACAAATATTATTTGTACAAATATTTGGTATGTTATTTGTACAAATGTTGTTTATTTTACGACTTTCACTTTTGCAGGACAGTTGACCTCAGACATGTATGCCGTGGTAAATCTAGTTAAACCTGTTGATGAAGGTCACACAGCCAGTGGTCAGTATTGTGCAATAATTCCGCTTTGACGACAGGGAGCCGATGATCAGGCATCAAGTTACGATCGATGATGGATGAATGGCTGGATATATCGTGGCTATAATTTATTGAGTAGAGAAATGTTACAGTAGCTGTTTATGAATAATGCCAGTGCTGAGCAGATATACCTTGATTGCAGTGTGAAAATGTTATTTGACAAATCTGTTTTGTTGTATCTTACCCTATCGCAATTATAGAAGAGTGCTTCACTTCTACGAATGAGAGTGCTCAAAATACACATGGGCTAAGGGTGATTAGCCCTGATTCTATAATATAGCCCTCATTGCATCACAACATACAGTTATGTATAGGAAGTGACCGATACATCATTATATGTAAATGAGCCATGACAGTAATTCTTCCCTATTAACTAGTGAAGAACTTTGGCACTTATGGGCAAAACAATACTACTGCCACACTCAAAATTGCCCATATCAGATGAAATCTATTTTTTGCCCTGAAGTTCAGAAAAAAAAATTGCCCTTAAGTGCAGAAAAACATTTGTTCACCCTGAAATTCAGGAATACTTTTTTTGCCCTGAAGTTCAAAGAAACTTTTTTTGTCCTGAAGTTCAGGTCAGTTATCAATCATCATCATAATAGTCCTAACACTAGTTTTCTCTGTGGGCCGGGTGGGGACAGTTGATTTCTCTCCAAGCAATACATAAGCAGATTCCAGAGCCCAGATGTCAGCTCAGAGAGGGGACCAGTGTTCTTATTGAGGTAACTAACTTCAGGCTTACTAGGGATAGAGTAAGTTAACTCCATGGAAATCTTTCCCTGATATCAGCGGTGTAGCAAGGGTTTTATATGGCCCTGGTTGAAGAATGACGGCTGAGTACACGCACAATCAGCAAAATGATCTGTTATTTTGGGAATTTCTAAATTGGAACCTGTGCAAGCCGAGGTTATGACTCCATGAACCAACTGAGCCACATGTTGCTATTCCAGTATCACATGACCTCTCTAAGATTGTCTTGTGAACCAGCTAAAAATCACAATGTTCCATAGTTTACACCAGCGAAGCCTATGTTAAGCTTCAAGAGGTGTATGCACTGTTTATACCTATTGTTCATATTCAGCGGATGGAGGAGTTACCAGTGGAGGGGAGCAACCAAGGTCAACTTCCAATTGTTAGCTAGAGCAGTGGACAAGCAGGTCTATAAACACTTGTTTATAGCTTCAAGGTCATCGTGGTTATACTAGTTTAATTGGCCAAATCAATTTAATTGCTTTCAGGGAGATTTACGCTGACTGACCTAACAAATCTTGCTGCAGGAAGTTTAGGCTGCTGTACTCGCTATGGCATAGTGTTTCCGCTAAGCCGCTATTTTGATGCGATGGCTTGCTGATTTGATGCACTGATGGTCGAGTAAAAAAATGAGAGGGTCTCATTTGCTCGAGAAATTGACACACTGTGAATGACGAAAACATTCCAAATATCCACCAAAATCCATCAAGTGGTAGTGCCAAATATGGCACCAGAAAGCACCCAAAAACTCTGAGCTTCCAGGGGTCTAAGCAGGCCCTGGACCCCGGCTATGAGGGCTTTGTGCGACGTGCTCACATATGTGCGTATGCACACATGCTCTGAATTTAGTAACGAGTCGAATGTTCAGACATTGGGCATATTTTGACTCGATGGATAATTTCTTAGAGGAAACTCTGATAGCATATCAGCTGTAATTTATTAAATAAACTTGCCATACACATAATTTAGAGTGTTTTCTTACACCCAACACAGCTAGGCCAGTATTTTGCTCAATAAGATCATCTTCTTATGGAAATGTAACAGTTGTAGGTATACCTAATTGTAAAAAAATGCTAACCAACTTGTGTATATTACATTGGGAAGAAGAGTTCAGAGTTTCCACAAGGCATATCCAACACAACACAGGCCAGTATTTTGCCCAATAAGATCATCCTCTCATGGACAAGTAAACAGTTGCTGGCAGACTTAAGTGTAACAAATGCAAACCAACCTGTGTATATGACCTGAGAGAGAAGAATTCAGAGTTTCCACTAGGCATATCTGTACATGAAATAAACTTGTCAAATACACATTAGTGTTTTTTGTACACACCCAACACAGCTAGGCCAGTACTTTGCTCAATAAGATCATCCTCTTATAGACAAGTAACAGTTGCTGGCAATCCTAATTGTAAGAAAATGCCAACCAACTTGTGTACATTACCCTGGAAAGAAGAATTCATAGTTTCCACAAGGCACATCAGTAAATGAAATACTTGACAAATACACATAAATAGAGTGTTTTCGCACACTATTTTGCTCTGAAACAGTACACTATTTTGCCAGTATTTTGCTTAGGAAGGTTGTCCCATTAGGGACAAGTAACAGTTGCAGGTCGACTTAATTGTAAAATGCCAACCTACCTGTGTATAATACAGAAAAAACAAATCAAAGAGTGTATCAAATACAGTATCTCAGATAAATATCAAATGTGGGGTTTCGGGGGAAAGTAATTTATTTGTTTTGTGCGAATTAACTTTGTTTAGACCTAATTTGTTTATCTATATTATATGTACCAGATTTGTTTATTTATATTTTGACATTCATAGTCATATATAAGATACATTGCCATTTTTTTTCTCTTGAAATTTGTCACATACTTGCTACTAAAGTAATCACTAAAGCCATGTTCTTGTTGTTTTTCAAAGTGATATATTATAATGTTTTTGTAGCCTTTGAAAGTTCTGCCACTGGGATCAAATGTGCCAGTTTTAGTTCCGAACATGGTCAGTGGTGGTCAGTCTTTAAAATGTTGAACAAACTGTTGTCACTCTCATGGTTAATTTAGATGTGAATTTATCATTTAATCTGTACTAATTTGTGATATATCAAACAGGTATATGTAAATGTAGTAGTATTCAAAAAATATGTTGAATAACATAACAATCAATGAAACAAGACCTCAGATGAAAAAAATGTTATGAATTGGAAACTCCCAGAGCCCATCCATAACTGTGAACACTTTAGCTACGGAGTGTCTACTGTTAAATTGACATATTCCTGTCTGAATGTACCATGTCAGCCAAAAACATGCCTGAAGAAATATAATTCTATAAATTATGCATAGACAGTGAGTTCAACACTTTCTTGTTGAACAGAAATGAATGATTGCCTAAACAAGCAAATTTGTTAATTCATTTGCTTTCGCTGTTGAGAGAGTTGATATGTTATTTTTTATTTCAGCTGTTTACTTTGATATAATTAATTATTGGTATTCTAAGAGAAAAAAACCAGTTGCATGTGCTAATTAGAGAGTTTGAGAGAGAGTCAATTCTATGATACAGTAGTCTTACTATATTTAGTATTCGTTAAAGTAAAAATGTACTGTGTATATAATGAAATTATAAGTTTGTAAGTGGATGAGATTTTATTTGATATTCAAATTGGTTCAAGAGAGCATGTTCATTGTTAAGTATACTGCCATATACAGTGTTCCATGGCAGATACTGCCCCTAAATTATTTGTAAATCATATAGGTAAATTATTAATTATGGTTAAATTAATGGCAAAAGGCTGTGTTTGGATACTCAAAACACTTATATTTTACAATACTGAGGTCCTACTATATGTTCAAAAATGTCTACTCATAAATTTGCCCGAAACTATGTTGTCGGCAGCTTCTCAAGAGAGTTGCCAATAAGTCATGTCAACCCATAAATATCAACAAGTCTGGCTCGAGTCCCTAGGTTTTACATTGTAGTGACTTGAAAGAATCAGCTAATATTTGCTCCAATGAAATAACTCAAGTGTCTGGAGTCTGACTTAACTCTGGTCTCAAAAATTGGTGGACACGAATTGACTTGAGAGGCAAGAATTGAGTGCTTGTTACATCTCTGCAGTAACCGTAGACAGAACGAGAGTTGTGTCATTTTGTATGACTTCAATGAACATTATAGCCTCATCTGTGCTTTTTGTGATGACATAAACACAGATTATTTACTATAAAAATGAGATTATGTTTATTTCCTGACCGAATGCTTTTTGGGGATTGTCAAATCTTGGAGGAACAAACATGGACATCTGCAGAAAAACAATCATCAAAAGTGACGTACATTGCACTACTATGCGCGAGGGGCGCACAAAATGGGCTATATCCGGTATTTGGTTTATAAACAGTGCATTCAGCACAAGTATTGCAACAGGACAATACGTTGAGAAACTGATACCAGGCTGCTGCGAGCGAAGCATGCCAAAACACATACGCTTGACAAGCCATACCAGACGACACAACAGATGAAGAATAAACAGACACCATTGATAATGCGCGAAGTGTGCTAAAATGTTCTCCTGTATGGTCATCCTGTTTTAAAGGGCAGATAATGAGCTGGATGAAATGTTCAATGTGAGAACTATTTTTTATTGTCTGTTTTTCCAGAGGTGGGCAAGTGCCCCCTCTTGCCCCTCCCTGCGGACCCCCATGGGGACAAACTGAACAAATGGTCAACCCAGTGTCAAACAAATTATTTTGCTTGTGTTATAATGCATTTGTTTTGATTTATTCGTTTAGCACAGCTGCTTTAAAATACATATTTAGCAAGCTTGCTGTGACCCATTGCTGTATAAAACTTATCTTCAACCTTAACTATGTATTTCCATGCAAGTCTTTTTCAGAATAAAACTGCATGCATGACTGGGAG
>JAODUJ010311795.1:0-15382 GCA_027564615.1 Psolus chitonoides
TTTTTCATACTTTTGTATGTAAAAAAATGCTGTAAGGGGGGGCGGTCGCCCTGTCACCCCCCTCTGGATCCGCCCTCGCATACCGGCAGCATCACACCCTAGCGCCTCTGCATCCCCCTACTCCAAATTTGCAGTTGCTACTGGCAGTTCCGAGCTCAGCGTGACCAGGTGAAGAAGGGGGGTCAAAGTCGACCCAGGCATGAGCTGAAGGGTTAATGTCTTGTTTTATTAGTTTACATTGTATTTTCATTTTAGTAAGTCATTTATGTACCAATTGATAGTAAAATGAGAGTCGGGAGATATTTCTGAAAAGTCAATGCAATGATTGGAAAATAATTAAGTTCAAACCACCCCTCTCCTCCATGCCCTGTTTAACCCTCTCGATGACATTGTTTCATAAAGGCGACAGCCCCGTTGTGGGTGCCTTGTGGGTGCACATTCTAGTGGTTATGTAACAGCTTTCATGCTTAGAAATGGGCAGAGAAATGAATATGGCACCGTTTGCTGGGCTTAACTTGGAACGATCACGTGTCAAAATATGAGTTGAACACAAAGATCGAGGGACATTGGTTGTTCTCTTCTGAAAATGTTCTTCCACATAAAGCAAAGTGGTGCGGACACGCTGTGCGGTACGAGGGTCTAACTTCTGCTGTACTGTATGGTTTACCTTACGGCTGCAAACGCAAACCCCAGGCCGTCCACATATGCGTTGGATCGACGACTTAACCAAATGGTCCCGTCGTTCTGCAAACCAGCTGATTGAAGATGGCAGAGGTCGTAATAATATTACTAAGTGCTGTGAACCTCATGTGGATATTCTTTGAGGAGGTCGACGGGCCAATTTGGCTTAGGACTATTGATGATGATTTCATGCTTAGGCGCGTGGGACACATGGCCGAAAGAGCTGGCTAGTAGCATAGTGGCGAGCGGCCCATGAAGAAGGGTGTGTGTGCCGGTTGGCATTGGAAGGGTTAACTAACAAATATTCTATACATCTGGAAGAATAGAAGACGAGGTTATTAAGCGCATGGCTTCATCAGCCTTACCAGCCACAAACTTGATGGCACTACTCTGATATCTATCTGATGAGGCTAGAGATACAGGCTCAGGAATTTATTTAACACTCTTGACGTCATTGTTGCATAAAAGCAACAGCAGTGGTGTGGGGGCCTCTATATAGTTCCAGCTGGTCGCGTAGAGCAGTAGTGGGCAGGTGTGGGGGCCGCTATATAGTGCCAGCCTGTCGCATAGAGCAGTGGTGCGGGGGCCTCTATAGAGTGCCAGCTGGTCGCATGGAGCAGTGGTGCGGGGGCCTCTATAGAGTGCCAGCTGGTCGCATAGAGCAGTGGTGTGGGGGCCTCTATAGAGTGCCAGCTGGTCGCGTAGAGCAGTGGTGTGGGGGCCTCTATAGAGTGCCAGCTGGTCGCATAGAGCAGTGGTGTGGAGGCCTCTATATAGTGCCAGCTGGACGCGTTGTCTACACATTCCAGTGGTTACATAACAGATTTCATGCTTGGGCTCCTCGGACATATGGTCGAAAAAGCTAGTAGCAGCTAATATGGCTAGTAGCAGTGACGAGCAGCGTGTGAACAAGAAAGGGTTTGTGCGCTGGCATTCGCCAGTTGGCATCGAAAGGGGTAATCATCTATCGTGTTTATATAAGTGGTGCCACGCACAGACACACAAAAGCATGGCTGCAGATTCCTTTTGCCTCTGGCAAGGGGTACAAATTTTCTCTAAGCCCCACACGCTCATGAATATTATCGAGATTGGCACCAAAATGAATAGGGACCATCCACTGAAGATGTGCCAATTACACTCTGTATCAAGTTTGACATCGATCAACTATGTGACTGCCGAGTTAACATTGTTAAAAGCTCAGTGTCAATTAAGTGTGCTGAAATAGTGGGGATGATTTAATTTTAGCTAAAATTGATTTTTTAATTAGGTAATTTTTGCTGCACGTAAAATTCAAACAACTTGATAACTCGAAGCTAGAAAAGATTTACGAATGTGGTTTTTAAAATAGTTCTATTCGATTGTTCTACAATATATCTCTTCGAAAGTTTGGGTTCAGTTCTCCATTAAAATGCCCAAACTATCGTTGTGCTTTCTTTTCTATAGTTGTTTACATACAGTCTGACATTGCACAATCATGATTACAAATGTTTCAACGTAAGGCTAGCGTAACTGCTATGAGAGAAGATCTCAGACTCCCACCCCTTGAGGATAGACGCAAGCAGGCACGCAATACCTGTACCATACTATGTGCAACTACGTGACTGGGATATGCTCCCACAGAACACCATTCACCTTTCCACTGTGGAACAGTTCAAGGGAGCTATCAGTGTTGCACTGGTTGGTGTCCACCATTTTGAGGCACCACACCATACACCTTGTTTAGTTGCCGAACATGCGTCAACGAGTATTTGCACAGAAATGTAAGTATCAGATTTCTAACACACCTCCCCCAAAAAGGAAGAATGTTTCATGCTCTTTGTGAATACTGGTATTCCTTGATTTAGGAAAATTGTTGGTTGATATTTGAGGGTGCCCACTGAGTTTGCCGTTCAATCGAGTAAGATGTTGCAATTTGTTAATGAGATTGTTCAGATTCATGAGGCAATCCTAAAAATAACTATACTTTCAGAATATATTACTGCATGAAGTATAGTTATGAATTAGTAACTATTAGTTGTAGAATTAAGACTGGGATGATTCCATAATTGAAGGTTCTTTTGGACCGAGACAAAGTCAGGGTCTGCTGCCCTTATATTATGACGTCAGAACAGTCTTAATTCATGAACAAAGCTCCAAGCATCTGATCATTATTACCATTCATCAACCCTTTTCCAAAATACCTCAAAACGTTCGCTTTATGACATTTTTTTAGATTTACCCTAATTCATTGATGTTTTTGAATATAGAGAGCATGATACCTATTTTCAACCAATCACTTCAATTTCAGTCTATGCGCTAACAAATTCCCTCTGCGTGCATGTCTGGATTTGACGTGAACTGTAAAGATTGGTATATAGCAGCGTGCATGTTAAAGAAACTCGATGCAGCATATACAATAAACCATGCATATCTTCAACTTAACACACGTAAACAATTAGTGTACATCTCCTGTATATGAACCAACAATGATGCATGCTATGTTCTCATTAAACATTGGAACAATCACAGCCGGTGTTTATTCATGGATTTAAAACCGGCCGTAAATGGTTCGTCACATGAGGGTTTATGTAGATGCATTGTTTGAAATTCGAAAGTTTGGACAGACAATTTATGTTAATTAGGCTACTGTAGACCATGGACAGACAATTTATGTTAATTAGGCTACTGTAGGCCAGTTTCACAGCTCTGTATTCTGTGGAATGACATAAATTCTCAAATGAAGTTCGCAGACCTGAATAAATTTTCATTCTCTTCCATACAAGAGTAATTGTTTCTGGCTCAGTTGTAATGACAATTGGGCAACTGATAAACTCAATGAGCTCGATGAGTTTGCATTTCAGTGAAGAAGAGGAGATTGAACTGATTTTATTTGTTAATGAGATTATTTCACTATAATTAGACGATTTCAAAAGTAACTTTACTCTCAGGAAATATTGCTGCATGAAGAAGTTATGAATGTTGCATTGTTTGAAATTCAAAAGTTTGGGCAAAACTTTTGTGTAAATTAGGCTGGGCCTCTGTTAAACAGCTCTGTTCTTCATGGAACGAAATTCATTTTCAAAACAAAGATCACAGATCTGAATAATTTGTTATTCTCTTTCACACAAGACTCATTGTTTATTGGTTTGTTGGGATGACAATAATAGCAGTCCACAAACTCAATGAGCTTCTTTAAACTATAATCCTGCCTGTTTACCTCAAATGACCTCTGATAACCTCCAAATGTTTACCATACCTACCACATTTCATGGAAATCCAACAATCTTTAGTAACTTGACTTCAAATGACCCTGATGACTTCCAAAAATGTTGGCACTGCATGTTGACTCTTATCTACCTAGTGTCATGTAAATCCATATTTTGACCTTAAATGACCCCTGATGACCTCCAGATTACCTTCAAAATTGTTGCCACCGAATGCTGACAATCTACCAAGTTTCATGTAAATCCATAATCTAACTTCAAATGACCTGTGACCTCCAAATGACCTTCAAAATTGTCAGCACCAAATGTTGACTAAATGCACCAAGTTTGTTGTAAATCCAGCAATCTAGAAGAGTTTGACCTCAAATGACCCCTGATGACCTCCAAAAATGTTGACACCAAATGTTGACTATAACCACTAAGTTTCAACACATCTCTTATAGATTTCTAGATAATGCATTTACTTAGATATATTACATTAATTATGCAAATTAGCCTAACATAATTAGTAAACTTTGCGCTGAAAGTCTACTCAGTTCGAGAACCCAAAGTCCTACTACCACCTTAGATCAGCTCTCGTTATCATAGCTCTTATCTGGAGATAATTTGTTCAGAAGCTTAATATGCAAATTAGCCGATTTAATAAGCACATTTTGAGCTGGAAATCTAATCAGTTCAAGAACCCATGCTCCTCCCACATATCTTCATCACACCTCTTATGGTTCAGGAGATAATCTGTCCACAAGCTTCACACGGATGGACAGACACACACACACATGCCATAGTGACCACAAGTATCCCTCTGGACACAGTTCAGGTAAGACAAAAATGTCATGTTTTCATTTCTTTTTGAAGAGAATTGATTAGTTTATGAATGGCAATACTGGCCATGTCTTAGTCATGTATCACTCACATGGAGATCAGTCTGATGTCATCCTCTGACCTCAACTTTGCCATGGGTCTGCTCAACCTTCTGATCTTCATTCAGCAACACAAGCCTAAATGTTGGGTCATTATTCCATGAATATGACATATTTTATGACTTGAAAATTTAGGCAAGTATCTGTATTTGGATGCTGGGATATATTTTTCTCTCACAAAATGGAGGTCCTTCTGTATGGTTTCCTGATTATTTATGGGAAACGGCTTTCACAACAGTTACTCCGCAAAAACTGCAGAGAAATGAACAAGGAGGTGTAACACTTGACAGCGACAGTTTTGCCAGGCTGAAAGCTAGGCCCCTAGTCTAACATGAATGTTAAAAATTAACAGCTTCCAACTTTGTGTGGTATTACATCATCTGTATATTTTATAATATCTTGCTTCATAATACTTGCTTTAACATTTAGTTTTAAATATTTTTGTGAAGATAACAGGTTTACAAGCTGTTACCATTTGGTTTCTGCTGTTGGTTGAGATGTTTTCAAAATGTTAACATTCCTTTTACATAATCCTGTGTTTTGTTTCTGTAAAGATGACACATTTACAAGGTTTTGACAATTGGCCTTCGTCAAATATGCATTAGCTTCTGTTTGTGAAGACAACACATGACAAAAGCTGTAACATTTGGCCTCACTTAAAATCCCTACACTTTTGGTTCGTGGAGATGACATGTTCACAAAGTTTTCCCATTTTGCTTCTGTTGAAATATTCCTATGCTTTGTTTGTGGATATGATGTTCGTCACAACAAGGTTTCAACATGACTCTGTTGTTATTTTGTAGAGATGTGTTCAAAAAGTTTCAAATTTGGTTTTCTCTTGACCTAACTATGTTTCTAATGTGAAGATAAACATATTCTATGCTTCTCTTAAGTTGTTACTAGATTGTTACTAGATCAAGCATTTGACCTCTCTTGACCTCTCAATAAGACCAATGGGGATCACCCAATCACAACAGAAAATCTACAATCTCAGCATGTTATGCTTTACCTAGCTATCGAATAATTCTGTTTACAAAGATTCCTGGGCTGACAAACTAACGTATCTGCTTTAAAAGTTTACTATATCAAGTTATCTATTTCACAAGGTTTTTACTATTTGACATCTGTTGACCTCAAATGACATCAGGCCTCCACAAAAACTGACAATGATTTTGTACTACAAAGAGCTGATATACCAAACAACAAACACAATATTTGTTTAGCTTCGTCTTGCTGAATTGTTAGTTTATTGGAATTTATACTTTTGGACCTCCACCAGATTCAATAGGGTCATTATATTCCATATGTTCATGCTATACAGTCTAAGTCGAGGGTCCAAAACTTACAGGTCGCGACTCAATCTTTGGGTTGTGAAAGATTTTAGTTGGGTCGCGAGATCCTTTCAGAAATTGCGGAAAATGTAAATGATATGGTGAGCGTGATCTTCAATTGAGTCGCGACGGAATGACAAACATTTTTATGGGCCGTGGTTTAAAAAGGTCACAACCTCAGGTCTAAGGTGCAGTGAATTCAGGGGACGCAAGCACTACTGTGGCCCAGGTTTGGAACCCACTCCTCAAAAGTTGTATTGCAGTTGTTGAAGGCCTCGCAATTTCTGGTTGCAGTGTGATGGGAGCAATTAACTTTCGGCATGACTGTCCTGCAGTGGTGATGAACAGGTTGCTACCACCTCTCTCAGCATTTGGGAAAGTGGCTATAGGCTGAGAGCTTCTGGCATGGCTGTCCTGCAGTGGTGATGAACAGGTTGCTACCACCTCTCTCAGCATTTGGGGAACGTGGCTATAGGCTGAGAGTTTGTTGACGTCCATCAGATGGGGATGTTAAATGTCGGTCCTGGGAGCACGATGGGATTGTAATCTTTACATGCCTGCCTCGTTACTCTCTGAACACTATTCAAGAAGTGAAGGTGGTGTTCATCCATGATCACATAGATTCGGGGTTCCTCGATGAGCCATAGTTGTTAGATTCTCTCATTTGATCTTCCAAAGTTTCACTGATCTTACCTTTGATGACCTCAAATACCCTAGACTTAACATAAAAATTGAAAGGGTATGACCTTTAAAGTTTATAAAAATGCTAAATATTTCAAGATTTATGGTTGTATTATATTTTTGAAAGATTGACCCTCTGTTGACCTCATATGACTATAGGCCAAATAAACATCTACATTAAAATATTTTTTTGTAGATGAAAAACATATCTGCTGAAATTTGATATTTTTTAAGTTTGACCTGTGGAGTTAAAAATTAACCTATTTAACTGCTACATTAGAACTGATGTGATTTTTTTGGTGTGTGTACATGAAAAAAGTGTGAACAATAATAAATATAGCCGCTGAATGATTTTATCTCGCAACTATTATAATCCCAGTTTGGTATGTTTATCTGACGTACAGAATAATTAGGGAACTGGAAAAGGCAAAAGAAAGAGAACCACAAATAAAAGTATAAGACAACAAATATTTTCTTTTCCACATTTGATCAAACTTTTATTTGCATATTTGTCTTTAAAAAATGGTGAGATACAGACGACAGGCAAAACAATCTACAAATTATAGATTTTACAGATTAGTAAAATACACAAAAAAGTACTCAAATGCACTAAAAGTACCGATGTTATTTGTTTTTATAAAATAAACTAGGCAATGGCTTCTTCCAGTTCCCTATGGTTTTATGGTGGTCAGGAATGTCATATTGTATCATTTTTTGGGGGCTAAGCCAATTAAAAAATATCAGTCAGCTTATGGCCGTATTGAGCAATCAGCACTTTTCTTCCTGTGTGAACTGTCAACTATTTCACTGTTGTTTATGTAGCTAACTTTGTGAATTTACATTCGTTTGCTTGATCTCAGTATTTCCCGAAATTTCCCTAAATTTTATCATTTCCCTAAACATTTCCCGAAATAGTAAAAATTTCATGAATTTCGGGGAGTTACCTTGAAAGTGGAAACACTGGCCCATTTCTCTTATCCCAAATTTGCAAGAAATCTAAAGTGCTTGTCATTCGCAATTAATGTATATATGACACAAGGACCAATGAGGAATTATGCCCCCTGGAATGGGGAAAATAATCTTGTGGGGGCAAACAGAGTGGGTCTTTAAGAATTGATCTCCAGTTGGTTATTACAATTTTAACATGTAAAGTTGTCATATGGCAATGTTTTCAGTATACGACCTCTGTTGACCTCAACTGACCTTGGACTGTAGTATGCAAAAGTTTTTTTTGTATGTATTTTTATGTATTTCATGTGGGTTACCTACCAACCGAGTAAGAAATTTGTAGACAATACGATTATATCACAGTTACGTTCAGATTTTCAGTATGGACCTCTGTTGACCTCCAATGACCATGGAGCTCTAATAAAAACAAGTAGTTCTTGTACTATATGTGGAAAATACATGCCAAGTATGGAATTTGTAGAAACTAACATTCTCTAGAATCATGTTTACATGATTTCTAGTTTTTAAACTCTTGTGACCCCTAATGACCTTGAAGCTGTTATGAGAACAATATGGGTCATGTACACCATCTAGAGGGGATCTATGAGCAAGATTTGTCATTCATAGAAGCTGTCATCTATGACAAAGTGAAAAACATTTTTTTGGGATAGGCATATATATACAGGTTCACTATGAACAGTACCATTACAGAACTGCATCCATTCCCAAAAATACATGCCAAGAATACATGCCAAGAACATGGAAAATACATGCCAAGAATGGAATTTGTAGAAAACTAACATTCTCAAGTATCATGTTTACATGGTTTCTAGTTTTTAACCTCTTGTGATCTCTAATGACCTTGAAGCTGTTATGAAAACAATATTGGTCATGTACACCATTCAGAGGGAATCTATGAGCAAAATGTGTCATTCATAGAAGATGTCATCTACGACAAAGTAAACATTTTTTGGGGGGAATAGGCATATATATACAGGTTCACTATGAGCAGTACCATTACAGAACTGCATCCATTCCCAAAATTCATAAGGTTGGGAGATTATGGGATGTTTGTAGTTATGTGTACCCCTCCCCTTAAGACTCCTCCCCGAGACATGAAATGCATCTTTTGTCTCGAACTGGAATCCCTATCAACGATTTTCTTGCCCAAGCTCTGCTTCTTATACCTCACTATGGGTTGTGATGTAATGCTCACAAGATGATCACATTGTTTATGAGGGATGCCATGATTGTCTGTGCTGTTGTGCATGTAGACAGGTCTTGTCATATACTTTGAGAATAATCTGTTAGTTACGCAGCCCACTATTTTTCTACACATACACATTACTGAATTTAGTACGCCGTCAGTTGAATTGCCCAGATGTTAGTGTGACTTGCCTTCATTATCATTCGACTATCATACTGTGTGAGCAATGTATTTAGTTAGTATGCATTCATATCACCGTTGTAGCAGTTAAGGCATTTCCACACACTAAAGTTATTCAGCAAGATGAGGCATCTTGTTTCAAATAAAGCATCTTTGTTATCATCTCCTAGCAATAATTGTTCAAAATGATTTCCGTATGACCTCCGATCACCTTGAGCTTATGAGGAAACTACAGTCCAAGGATAGGTTTTGTAGAAATTTTCCTTGTCCAGATATCATGTTTACTAGCAGGCTATAAAGGACACACATGACCACCCACATAGACACACACACACACATCACCATGATTTCTTTTGCATCCTTGCCAGAGCATTATTCACACATAGTAGTAGTATTTGAATACATGATATTTTATATTTCTCCGAAGAAAATTAATGAGCTGAATAAAAAAGGCTACGAGCATGGAGTCACGCACATATATACGTCAGCTGTCATGACTGCATAGATTCTTTCAGCTGCTGCCAGGCCAAGGAGTTAAACTCTAATCCATTTAACCTAATGGTTAACCATTTCCCACTCGAAACTCACTGCTGGGAGTGCACACAAATTGATATTCAGCAATCAGAATTAACACAACCAAAAAGAAAATGCAACAAAAATAAAACCGAGGTTAAATGAAAGGGCAAGCATGCAGGTAATATAGGGTGCACATGGACAAGGCATTGATAATACACATTGACCTTGTTAAGTGTTGTTCAAGTATTAATATTCCACAATAATATCTACAATTTGAATTAGGGGAGTCTTGAAGCCAGAGAATACAATTGGCAACCCTGTTTTCAATGACAAAGTTTGAGTTACATCGACTGCAGTCACACTGGAGCTGCGTCCAGGAGGTCTCACAATAGTATAGTGTAGCAATCCATATTGGATGCACCTATCGTTATTGGTTACCCTAACTGGGGTCATTCCGAGTTCAATTTACCTGCAAAAGAGGCTTCCTTTTTCCTGTCGGATTTTAAGTTAACTAGTTAGGATTAACCCAGCAATTTTCATATGTAAAATTTAAATCTTCTGGCAAAATTATGAGTTTTGAAGAACCTTGCAACAGATACAACTTCTCACAAATGAACTGAAATATAATCTTCAGAACCAAAGCCTGTTTTAGGGGAAATTTGATGCCATGAAATTGTCCGCACTTATACAACAAGCAGAAAACCACGAAATCCATGTGTTTTGGCTACTCAGATCTGATGTGAAGATTTCACACTTAACACTGTCAATAAATAACACTTTTTGAAAGGTAAATAGAGGTTTTAAAGGTTACTGGAAGGAGCCATGCTTGGTATATAAAAAAAACATAAACAGGTATAAAAGTTAAACCATAAATCCCAATCTGAGTTGACTCAAGTTTATAAATTACTCTAGGTTCGACCACAACTCAAGTCACAGGGTTATATCAATATGAGAAATTCCCTTCAAAATGGTCAAGTCATTTCATTTTTGATACCTGGTGCTTTGAATCTTGAAATTTCAAAGGCATTTTATTCATCTCACTCCATATCTGCTAAAAATCTGCAGTACTGGTCAGCTCGACTGATATTAAAGGGAAACTGAAGCCAATATTTTCGAAGAGACATGTTGTAGAGCAATCAATTTCAAGTACTTTATACCAAAAAACTGTAATAAAAAATCTTGTTTAGTTTATGAGTTATCAAGTTTTCTAATTTGAAGAAGTAGGAGACTTTTAGCAAGTCTATGATGTCACATTTCTTTGAAAGATAATCTGTGAAATTCTCTAATCAACTCAGATTGGGGGCTTTAAAATGTCAACAAACCAATACAAATAAAATACATATTAGGCTGAATAAAAAGAAAATGTTTCTTGTTCGTAACTGCCTTTCTTGTCCAATGTTCCACCTCAATATTTTTGAAACAGAAATATGTTGAAAATCCACAAACACTTGGAAAGTACCAATGACTATTTTACCTGAAACTCATTATACATTTTTTTACTTCATACATGTTTTCGGTCAGGTTTTACAAAGTCTGGTTGATTTTTTTTCAAGCATTTTAGAAAATATCAAAACTAGTACTAAATATCATGAAGAATTCAAGATGAAAAACACAATTTTTTTACTCGACCTTAATGATATAATAACGTAGTATATATATATATATATATAAAATGTTTTGTTTTTCAGATTTACAAGTACATTATTCAACCACATTATCATAAATTGTCATGTTTGTAAAAGAGGTGATCTTGAATCTCAAAAACATTATTTTAGCACCATTTTTTATTTTTTTCGTTCAGTTTGTCTATTTAAATTTTCGCAGATTGGCAGAGCGCAATATAAGTATTATTATTTAATGAAATAGCACTTTGCACCAGGCGAAGATTGTTTACTGAATTCGGCTGAAGGTGCATATATAATAGCCCGTTTGGATAATTATAATGAAATTGATACATCTGATATATAAGTGTATTCATAAATATAACTATGGAATGAATATACTTCTTAGCTGATAAATATATGCTATCAAAATATACAGGATATAATTTTGAACCATCCAAACATATTTACAACTCTCTATACAATAATTCACATTGTTTATTTAGATATAAATTCTGTTTATCAATCTAATAAGTTGGTTTTCTTACAGAATAACTTACTCTATAGATACATTTGAAGACTAATTAATACATGTATCTCTTTTTGTGACACACTCCATCACAATTTGAACATGCCTCCTCCCCCCCCCCCCCCCCTCAGGGAGAAAAAAATGAAACTGTAACGGTGCAATGATTTGTCATCAACTTTGTGCTTTCAACAATGACCTAACACAAATAATGTAACACTGTTCAATTTACTGTAAGAAAATATTAAATTCATAGAGCTAGGCTTAATCCTCAATTCAATTTGTGCATAGGTTTACAACTTAAGGCAAAGTTAACTGACATGCAAAATGTGAGATGTTCAGTTGCAAAACAATTTGAAAGGTACACAGCATTTATTTATCAAAGAAACATAATTAGGCAAGCAACAGTTTGATGTGAGAGATAGTTCTTATCATGAATATCTCTACAACAAAATGAAACTTTTTTTGCACAACAAGCACTGAGAATTGAGCTAAACATAATAATACTTAAAAAGGTAGTTACAAATAAAACTTCTTCTTTTCATAAGCTAGGCCTAATTTTTAACATACCTTTGTGTTAGGATAGTTTATATAAAACTAATATTTTTATAAGCTAGGCTTCATTTTCACATAACATTTGTGTGTTAGGCTGATTTATGTCAAATAATATTTACCTAAAGCTAGAATGTATTTTGTACATATCCATTTGTGTTAGGTTTATATAAACTTAAACCAAATGACCAACATGATAAATAAAACAAATTGGCCAGACTTTTACACAGCAGCATACACCAGAAAAAAAGATCCCTAATATAGAAAAGCATTCAGAGACTAAAAGAGGTGTGATTCAAACTTTCATTTTATGTTATCCTGTTAAAGCTTCAGGTTTTTTTGTGTGAATATGTGAGCTTTCATGCTTAGAGAAATGTTTGTGTTCGTGAGCCCTGCACCCCCAACCCCAACCATCACTGAAAAAAATAAGCAATCAAATATTACTTTATATATATACCACCTAAAAGCTGTTACAAATATTAAGCCATTTTAAAGAATTTCAACAAAAATAAGCTGTATATGTATCTCATGTAAGCTTTCAATACTTGCATTTATCGATCACGCTCTTCTCCGCAAGAATATTTTACCTCTAATGAAATTCAGATATAGGAAAAAATGCCCGATGGAAATATATTAGGAAGAAGTCGAAAAGACTGCTAAAAGTATGATGGAACACTTTTTTATATAAATGTAGATGTTATTACATTATAAAAGAAAATATATATATTTTGATTTTAGGGTGAGAAATTAAGTTTAATTCATTACAATGTTTCCACTTTCAATTACCTGAAATTTTGAAAATTTTGATCACATATAGAAATCTAACAACAAATGGATAATGCAGCCTTGAACCTATTTCAGGAACTAATTTCAGCACATTTTATAATATGATTCTGTAAGATAGTTCTGGACTATGAAAAACAATGAAATTTATGGGTTATTACAAAGTCAATTTCTAAGACATTGAAGCAAGAAGCAAATGAAATGGGGTGCTGTAGTAGGAGATGGGGGAGGGGGGGGGGGATTGAAGCTCAGGTCTGTATAGTTTTGGGTTGCTATGAAGAAAACAGCATTTGAGAAGAGGGAGAGGGATAGGGATAGTAGGGGTTGAGGTTTTACATTTCATTCCTTATCCAAGAAATTCCATCACCTTTATGACACTGAAAGTTGGTATAGAAAAATTGGCTTGGGGTAAAAGCTTAAAGCATATTAATTTGGCATGTCCAAGTAATGCTAGATGGAGGCCTGGTAATCCAAGGAAGCAGACAGCTACAAATCTTCCACATTTTATTAGCAATGAGGAATGCACATACTACTCAAACTTGTGATTAGCCTGTGATTAGCAAAAACGTGATTCCTCCAAAAAGTATGAAATTTCATGCCTCATTTAACGAGCTGAGTTCTAGTGTACATTTCTGTTGATATTACGCATGCAGGTCAGTATTACCAAGTTTGCACATCTTCAATTATGTCAATATTTATTTAACTATGTTAAGTTCAAACATTTATTAGTACTACAGTAACAAAGTCGATTTCCTTGTTATATTAGCGAACCGATTAATTTGTTAGTACCATTGTTTCAGGATACAGAGGTTTTGTAAGGTGTTGACAGAGTTAGGAATAGTAATTGTGCATTAACCATGATTTATTTGTCTTTTGTAAACAAAAATTGGGAAACACTGAGTAATAATTCAGAAACTATTTCTACAACACTACATGCCGGGTTGAAATGATCAATATAAATGAACAATAATTAACTAACAACGCACCACCATCTAGGACCACAAAGCACACTGTACTTTGGATAGCAAATTTCTCACAGTCATAGAAGTAATGAAATCCATTATAACATGTTCACAATATTTAAACAAATTTCTTCAATGAAAAAGTGTTGAGAACAATAATCTAATTTTATTACTGCATCGCATGCAAGATAGTTATGCACACGTATATATTTATCACAACCAGCCACACAGCTATGTGCTTCCTCAAAATACACACAGTGATCCATATAAGTATAACAATTTTCCGCCTAAACATTTTGTTCCCATGGTTATTGTTTTTAATGAATATTCAACTTCAAGCATTACTTTACATTATATTTTGAAAAGTTTCTCCTCCAAAAAAAACAGACTGAATTTTCATGATTTCAGATATAAATTTCAACAACATTATCAATCTGCCAATAAGATTAACAGAAGCCAACTTGTCATGTGTAGCATAGCTCAAAGGCAACAACTTCCACCCTCTGCTATCTTGCCCACTTTTCCAACTCTTCCCACCCATCTGCCAGAGGCTGAACAATAACATTGACACAGCTAGGACACAAAGCATTATCATAAATACCTACTGCAAACGATTGTTATGCACAACAAAATACGGGGTACATCGACCATGCATGCCTACAGTACCTGTTTGGGGATGCCGTTCTGTATGTCCATCGGGGATCGCATGCCCGTCGTCTCAGAAAAAGAGTACTTGCGCATGATCCCGAAGGGTAGTACTGCAACTTCGTTGGCCTTGGGTGGCGAAGGAACGATCATCTTCGTCCTTTTCAATTCTACATAAGGAGGAGCAGTTTGAATGGATCAGTAAATTTATACTCTGCAAGTTTTTACTTCAGCAGAGGAGAGGCAATTGAAAAGTTGTTAATTGTTGATGAGATCATTCGATTTCAACTCTTAAAAATAACATTACTTTCAGAGAATATGACTGAATGAAGAAGTTATGAATGTTTCATTTAATATTTTCAACACATTGACCAGAGATCAGGGGTGGTTGAAGTGCATCGCAACAGCAGAGAATGTTTTGTTTTTTATTGACAAACAAACAAAAGAACAGCAATGATGCATCTTCTCTCATAATAACATGATTTGAACTTACCCTATTACACTGTTTCATAGGCAGCATCGCAGACACATGCATACACACAAAGATACATGCAATAACTGCACTGTACATATTTCACTTGCCTTCAGCAATGAAAACGAGAATGTTTTGTTATTACTTTCCTCTTTGAAGTGCACAGTTTCAGGT
>JAODUJ010312905.1:0-15354 GCA_027564615.1 Psolus chitonoides
TTTATGGAGGTCAAAGGTTAACATAATCCCTGCCGAACAATACAATCTGGTTTCAAATCTAAAGGCAAGGAATCACGCAGTCTTTGACTCTTGTTATTATTACATGAACCCTGTTGTTTTTCGTGCAGCTTCAAAGTCACTCGAGGTCATTAAAGGTCAAACACTTAAAACCTTGTAATTGCGCTATCTGAATGACGCCAATCCTCACAAATTCCATATTTGGCATGTAGCTTCCCCACACAGAGTACATGAACCCTTGTGTTTTTCGTGCAGCTCCAAAGTCATTTGATGTCATTAGAGGTCAAACACTGAAAACCTTGTAATCGTGATATCTGAAGAATGCCAACCCACACAAATTTCTTATTTGGCATGTAGCTTCCCCACACTGAGTACATCAACTGTATTGATTTTTAGTGCAGTTTTAAGGTCGTTTTAAGTCAGTAGAGGTCAAACACTGAAAACCTTGTAATCGCAATTTCTGAAGAACGCAAACCTTCACAAACTTCATATTTGGCAAATAGCTTCTCCAAACTGAGTACATGAACCCTGTTGTTTTTTGTGCAGCTCCAAAGTCATTAGAGGTCAAACACTGGGAAGCTTGTAATCGCGATATCTGAAGAATTGGCATGTAGCTTCCTCACACTGAGACACAAACCCCATTGTTTTTAGTGTAGTTTCAAGGTCATTTCAGGTCGGTAGAGGTCAAATGCTGAAAACTTTTTAATCGTGATATCTGAAGGATGCCAGCAACCTTCACCAAATTCATATTTGGCACAAGAACCCTTCTGTTTTCAGTGTAGTTCCAAGGTTATTTGATGTCAGTAGAGGTCAAAGAGTGAATAACTTGTAATCGCGATATCTGAAGAACGCCAATGTTCACAAATTTCATATGTGGCATGTAGCTTTCCTACACAGAGTACATGATGCCTATTGTTTTTTGTGCAGTTCCAAGGTCATTCGAGGTCATTAAGATCAAACACTGAAAACCTTGTGATCGCGATAAAAAAATCCCTCTACATTTTTTTGCTCTTATACTTTTTTCTCTTAATATGTTTCGCTGTTAAATTGTTTGCTCTTGAAAATTACGCTCTAAAATGTTGCGCTCCAAAAATTTGCACCCTAATATTTTGCACCCTAATATTTTGCACTCTGACAATTTGCACTCGAAAATTTCGCACTGTAAAAGTTTGCACTCCAACATTTTGCACTATAAAATTGGCACTCCAAACTTTTGTAAAATATTGCACCCTTAAATTTTGCACTCTAAAATGTTGCCCTCTAAAATGTTCCAACCCCATGGTGCTCTTGTTAGGTATTATTGGGGAGTTGAAAAAAAGTGTGGGGTCAGAGATAAATGAAACATGATGTTGATGTTGGTGCAGGGTTTCCATAATGAACATAGGCCTACTGTTTGTGCAATTAGGGATTGGGTTGGGGGAGCTTCACTAAATATTCGTTATGAGCTACTGCACCATTGCTCTTGTTATTATTGTAAAAGATCTCCAATATATTCATCTACATGTATATCTCCTAATTGACACTTATGGTACTTTATTATCATGAGGCCTATTATACAAAAGCAGCTTAGCTGTATAGGTTTTTATTTTGATCCAGACTATTCTTTTAACAATTCAGTTTGGTGTGTATCTGCTAGGAAATGCCATTATTTGAACTTTAGGAAAACATCTGCTTTGGTCTACTGCATTCAGTATATTCAGACCCCGAAAAATCATTTACATACTGTACTTGACAGGAATTACATGATGTTGAACATATTATTGTTTGTTTCCTCAGAATAATGTTGTTATCACTGGAAGTTCTGACAGTATCGTCAGTGTCTTTGAGGTCACCTCATCAAAGTGCAAGAAAATTCTGGAAGGTCATGAAAGGGGGATCATACAACTGAGGTGTGAGGGGAAATATCTTATAACTTCTGCTGGTGATAGGTAAATAACTCCTTGCTTTATTAGTTATTTAGTACAGGTACATGATGCCCAGAGCGAAAGGGGGTGGGAGGAGGTATATCATGGTGGGGGGTCAGGTTAGACCATGAAAGGGGAAATATATTATATTATCAGCTGGTGACAGATGAATAAATCTTTGTTTTGTTAGATCTGAGAAAGGTGGGGGAGGTAGGAAGGTCATGCAGGTATAGACCAGGAAATGTGATAGGAAATATCTTATATCTTCAGCTAGTGACAGCTAAATAAATCTTTGTTTCATTGATTACTTGCGGAAGGCCGAAATAATCCATGCAGTCATGATCGCGTGTGTATGTGTGTGTGTGTGTGTTCATGTATGCCTGTGTTTATTTATACATATGTGTGTGTGATGCAAAATTTTTAATCACTGTATCTCAGCATTTCCATGGTGGATTGATGTTATACTTGGTAAATAAGTTGCCCATGGTGAGTAGATGATCCCTCCTGATTCTGGTGTCAATCTCAGTAATATTCATGAGTGGGCAGTACTTCGAAGCAATTTCTTTAAATGTTGATATCTTGGAAACTGTATGTCTGATTTTGTTCAAACTTGTTTGGTGGCATTGCTAGAAGGAGGTGGGGTATATGAATAGATTAGTAACCTATAGCATCTCATTTACATTCATGAGGGGCATGGCCAAATATAATTTCATTAAAATTGCTTGTAACCTCATGAACTTGGCAGGGCATGGTGAATTGATGTCATACTTAGCACATATAGATTGCCCATGGTGAGTAGATAATCCCAATTGATTTTGGTACCAATCTCAGCCAATCTCTGATCTCAGCAACCGTATGTCCGATTTTGTTCAAACTTGTTTACTCATTCTGCTATCTGTATGATATGTTGAGCGCTGGAGGTGGTAGTGAACTCAACTGTACCATCAGAGTGAAGACTGCCTGGGGCAAGTTCAGACAACTTCTTCCTATACGCACAGCCAGATGCTTACCACTCACCACCAAAAGTAGGGTTCATCATATTTGTGTGCGTATTGTCATGACGTATGCCAGCGAGTGTTGGGCACAGACTAAATCCTCTACGGCCAGAATGCGACGTAACGACAGAGCCATGATCCGATAGATGTGCAATGTCTAGCCAGACCAGCAGATTAGTTCTGATCAGCTGCTCGATATGCTGAAGATTCCCAGACTTGAAGATGTCACACGTGCTAACCGCCTGCGATAATAATAATAATAATAATAATAATAATGAAAACTTATATAGCGCTCAAATCCACCAAACAAGGTGCTCATGGCGATGGTTCGGCCATGTGGAGAGGAGTGCAGGTTGGATCAACCGGTGCAGGTACGTCAAAGTTCCAGCTGGTGAGAAGCCTGGCCTACCCAAGAAAACCTGGCGTGAGACCATAAAAACGACCGCTTAGCCTGGGGCATGACTGAAACTGACATGCAGGCTCATGTTGCCTGGAAGAGGAGCCTTAGCTCTGCCAAGACCCGTCCAACTCCTCGTGAGGAAACAGTGACGTAAATCTGGATAGTAGTAGTTGTCTTGGTGGCATTGGTAGGAGGTTAGATGAATGAGACAGAGGTAGAAACAAAAATCATTGTGTATTTCTAGTGTCATTTGATAATGTTACACATCAGTGTTGAACATTTGGTCATCATAAAACTCGCTATTGGTCCTGTTAGAAATATCTACTTGGCGCTTGATTTTAAGAGCATTGTATACATTGAACAAAAAGTGTCTTTCAATCTCATCTAATCTATAGTAAATATAATACTACGGCTGTGTGATCACCCGATATATGTAGGCGGTACAGTAATTACTGTGTTCAGTTATTATTCTAGTAATTACTGTGTAGTTCGTAATGTAGTAAGTATTATACCACCAGTGTAGTAACCATTATACCTAATTCATAACACTAGTGTAGTAACAACTATACTTCTGCTGGTGTGATAGAGAATTACAAAGAATAATTCAGACCGCCTATGTTAATCTTGACAGGTGATATCATTATGCACAGGACAGCCCCTGCCAAACATGAACCTACAGTAGCCTATTAACATAAATTCTCTGCCCAAACTTTGCAACATTTATAGCTTCTTTGTGGAGCAATAGCAGACTGGATGTAAACTTATTTTTTTGATTTCCTGATGACATTGAATGATCTCACTAACAAATAGAAACATTTTACTCTCCTCTCATTCGCTGAAATGCACTCCAACTCTCTGAGCTCCTTTGTTTGATTAGCTAAAGAATATTTTGAATGGCCAATCTCAGTCACATGACACTTATGGAATAATGACCAGATGCTCGGGCCTTCATTACAGAATGAAGACGTTGTAATAGAAAGTTGAGTAGACCGAGACGAAACTGATCTCTGCACTGCCTTCTGTTATGACGACAGACCAGTGTCGATTCAAAAACAAAGGCCCAAGTCATCTGGCCATTATTATCATTCATAAATCCTTCATTTTCATTCAAGAAGTATATAAAAATCAGTCATTTACTCATATTTAAATGTTAGCCAATAATTCTCCTAACCCATACACTGTCTATAATGATATTACCAAAATGTGCAAAATTATTCATAAGCATTTTTCACACAACAAACCGATTGTAACTGAATTCTTCTTACTAACAATGGAACTTTTGAGATTTAAAACCGTTTTAAATGACTTTCTACACAGTGAAGTGTATAGGCAGATTACACAAGGGTTTATTGAATGGAGGCTTCTTACCGTAGTTGTGTGAAGGAGCCGTGGCCGAGTTGATAGAGGCAATAGACACATCGACATGGCAACCAGGAGGATGTGTTTCACCCATTCCTGAATTGATTCTAATCCGGGCCGTAGTAGTGTGGTGTTTTCATCCAGGGGAAATCCACGTTTTTCCCATGCGAAATGGTCTCCCAAATTGTAAAAAGTTTTTAAATAGCCAAAAATGTAAATTGGATAGTCTAAGAGTACAAAGGGAGTGGCATTAAATGAAAAAGGTCATATTCGGTGGAATTATACATGGGTGGTGCAGTACATGCTGGAGGGGGGAGTGAGGGAAATGAAGAAAAGAGTTGACTGTGATATACGTCACCTGTTTTAAACCTATTTGTTGTTTTCATGATAATTATATTGCAGGACTATCCGTGTCTGGTCATGGTCTGAATGTCAGTACTTGCATGTATTAACAGGTCATGTAGATGACTTGGAGGTAAGTCATAAATACAGAACATATTTGATCTAAATGTTGACAATTCAAATTTCACATGTATACAATTAAATTGGGAACCAGCATTCCGGCTGCTATGGGGTGTTATCTTTGTCTTTAAATGCAGGTTCTCCAGGGCACAGCATGATACTGCATTCAGGATACCATGCTTTCTTGATCTTGTCTTGTAACTACTGCATAGAGGTTATCATCATGAGTCCCACAGCCTATTTAGCCAAGAACACAGAGAAAGCTTAGATGATAACCCATTGGATCACCCATCTGGGCACCTGATATGACACAGTACCCATTTAAACACCTGGGTGGAGAGAGGCAGTGGAGATAAAGTGCCTTGTGTAAGGACACGATGGGGATTCAAACACTAGATAGTAGTACATCCATGGATCTAACTGCTTGACCCTTGTGACACTTCTGACAGTATTAGAAGAGGTAGGACAAATACAATATGCTGCCTGCAGATAGTCAATGTCCTGACAGCCGCCAACGCAGAGAGCAGTGCGATGTCACATGCAAGGCTCTATATCCCTGGTTCTGGATAGGATGCTCATGGTTTTGGCCTGCACGGCTATTCAGTCTGGTGCCCGCACGGCTATTCAGTCTGGTCCCCGGAGAAAATGGGAACAGGGGAAGTAAATATTCAATATATAATCGATGAATATCTGATGAATATCAGCCAGCTTTTTAGTGTGAGCGGGCAAACACAATTTCTGTCCCCATTTTAGGGGGGCAAAACAAAATTACATCCCCATTTTATGGTTCAGCATTAAAAAACAGCCAAAAAAGCAATATTTTCCTTTGCCATCCTCCCCATTTCGTCCCCAAAAATTTCTGTGCAGGGGCTATGCCACTGATTAATATGTTCCGATAATTTGGTCTAGGCTATCCAACTGCGTTCTGCAATGCCATATCCTGCAATATAGGGGTGTAAACGTCCATTTTTATCACCTGAGCCCCAACCAAGGTGGGGCTCAGGTGATAATTGATTTGCTTTGGCCCGCGATACAAACTCTAAAAATAATTTGGCCTGCTAAACAAATTCATTAATCAAATTAACTATATGGTGCTTGCAGCCAGCCCAACTGTCCTTTGAGCCCCCTTGCACCGTAACAATATGTTGTCTATCAGCAGGAGGAACTGGTGTGATAGCAATAGCCAGGCCTGCCTGTCTGCAGGATATCATATAACTTAGATAACATCCCTAAGAGATCATCAAAGGTTAAAAACCTTCCGATCCTCATAGTCAATTTAACCAACAAAATGGTTGATGTATTATAGTCTCGGTAGTCGTTTGGACGTAGATAAAGTTCAACCGTTAGGATTCAATTCTGACAAACTAACAAATATATGAACTTGTGGGAAAATGGCAAGCTTCTATACATCTCTCACGCCAAGATTCAGCTTCTTTTTTGAAAAATGTGTGGCAAAAGTATCGAGTTGAATAAAATTTGCCAATTTTTTTCTGAGCCCTGTGATTCTGCATACTCTGCTGACACAAAATGTGTTTTTCATCAACTGTAACAGTTATTTCTTCCTCAAAACAAACTTTTGCAGTACATTTGGAATAAGAAATGTAAATTTACTTCAAATGTCTGCTTTTCGAATTCCTTTTAAAAACGACAACTGAGATTTTAACAAACATCGTGAAATTATTCCAAATTTATTTAAAATAGTTTCTTCTTGTTGAAGTGTTCAAGTCTTCTTGTCCTCAGATATTCTACTTGCATGGTGAATATATTATGTCGACATCATGGGATACTACATGTAAAGTATGGAGTCTAAACAATGGTCTCTGTGTACAGACATTGAGTGGACATACAGAAGGTAACTTAGCAGGTGATGGAATTAGGGATGGGGATTCGGATATGGGGAAGGGGGGCCTAACTCCATGGGAGGGAGGGGTTAGAGATATAGCTCATTGTACATGGTAATTACATTACAGTAACATCATGTGGACAGTATTGTCGTTGTACATACATTGAGAGGGCATACAGAAGGTAACATAGTAGGTGATGGAATTAGGGACCTGGGTATGGGAGGGGGATTTATCCATGGGAAAGAGGGGTCAGAGCTGTAACTCATCATGTACATACATGGTAATTACATTACATCAACATCATATGTAACATGTTCACAGCAGAGGATGAACTAGAAATTGGGATAGGGGAGCGGGCGGGGGGAGGGGATTTATCCATGAGAGGGAGGGGTTAGAGCTGTTACTTTATAATGGTAACTACATTACATCAACATGTCACATGTCTATTGTAGTTCCTGGTATTGGGGTACAGAAGGTACTGAAACAGAAACCAAACCATGGGTGGGCAAAGAAAGTATGGGTCCATTACCAGAGGGGCTCAGGGCTGAAAATTCTCTGATATTTGCTTACATTGTGATTATAATATCTGATACTACATGGAAAGTATGAACTATAAAGAATGGTCTCTGTGTACAGACAATAATAGCACGTACAGAAGGTACCATAAGCAGAGGTCACTTTCCTGAATGCTGAGAGATCTGGTAGCAACCTGTCCATCACCACTGTAGAACAGCCGTTCCGAAACATATCCAATGAACCTAATTATCCACTACAACAAAACCAGAAATTGATTGCCCATCGACAGGTGTACTACAGCATTTGACGAGCAAGTATCAAGGCACGAGTGGGAATCGAACCAGGCGTCTGTAGTACAAGAAGTCACTCGATCACCTGCACCATGCCACCACCTAGCAGGGATGTGGGTACCATGGTACTCATAGATGTATATATAATGTCATGATTACAGAATTAAGATCTGTGTAGATGAAGGAGACGCAATGCGAGGAGATGCAATGTGCCCCCACTAAGAACAAATGTAACAGGTCTATCCAATTTAGGAACTATGTAATAATTATAATGATCACCTAATTATTTTTATCCTACCCTTCCTCATCCCAAGGTCAGTTTAGTGCTCATTATGATGGTCTAGTCACTAAATGTTCAGACTCGTTGCTACACCCTCACAGTACTCTCTTGTTATATGCCTCTTTTATTCTTATTGAGCACCCCTACCCCTCGATATCCCAAGGTCAGATTAGTGCTTATTATTATGGTTCAGTCACTAAAAGTTCAGACTCGTTGCTACACCCCTACAGTACTATCTTGTTATGAGCTTCTTTCATTCTTATTGAGCACCCCTCCCCCTCGATATCCCAAGGTCAGGTTAGTGCTCATTATTATGATTCAGTCACTGAATATTCAGACTCGTTGCTACACCCTCACAGTACTCTCTTGTTATGTGCTTCTTTCATTCTTATTGAGCACCCCCACCCCTCGATATCCCAAGGTCAGGTTAGTGCTTATTATTATGGTTCAGTCTCTAAATATTCAGACTCGTTGCTACACCCTTACAGTACTCTCCTGTTATGTGCTTCTTTCATTTTAGTAGTGTTTTGCTGTCAGTTTGATGATGTCAGAGCTGTTACTACAGGAGGGGACAGTCTGGTTAAGATCTGGGACCTCTCTACCGGTGTCTGTACCCATACACTAGAAGGACACACTGATGATGTGGTGAGTGGTTATATTCGCATACATTCCCATCATACATTCCCCATTAATAATAATAATATCCAGTATTTGATATAGCGCCCTCCACTATAGTATCAAAGCACTTCACAGATATTACCCCTCATCATTGGTAACCTGATAAAGACCGTGCCAGCACCCCATTACCGAAAAAAAACATGTTAGTACTGGGAACAAAACTGTTGGTGTGTTTACTTCACACACATTTCTTTTAGCGTTTTCTAGACCTGGATATACTTCCATCAAGCATATTTGTACACAGGCAAACTAATTCACCGCCATGCTTGCATTGTCCTGTTCAAGGCATCCATCCACAGGGCAGGTGGAATTGGGTCCCCTGCATACATGGTTGCAATAAGACACATTCAGATAACTTTGTTATCTTGTATTAACCTCTATAATGTTCTGATAGTTTGTTAATCATCTCTGCATGTCACCATGTTTTCCCCTTAATGAAAATGCATTTCTGTATGTGATTCACATCTTCCTTGATTGATCTGTGATGTTATAAACAGCGCCCTCTATTTTGTGTCAGCATAATTCATTTTGCACTCAAGAGGACAGTATTCAGTAACATGTGGTTTGGAATAGCACCTCTCATCAGCTGATAGTTATACCTACATAAACCAGACACCTATTATGGTTTAAAAACATCAGTGATACAGGCTGTCACTTAGGTCATCCGAAGTTGTGTCTGTTTGTATTCAACATCGCACATGCTCACTAGAACACATTTTACTTACCAACTGTACAGGCTACATAACTATATGTTGAGCACTGTCAGCAGGGGCTGGGCAGCAGGGTGTGCGGGTACGTTTCACATACCCAGTTTAACAAAATGCACACCCTACTTTCTGGGTTTTCAGCATAGAAATACAATAGAATACATAGAAAATGCACACCAATGCACACCCAGTTTTTATAAATGCACACCCTGATGGACAATTTCTGGATAAGCCTATGACTGTCAGTCTTGAGTTTTTATGGGAGCAGTTGTTATGCAGCCTCAAGATTTGTTCAAACATTCACATGATTGAACCTGTTGCCATATAAAATGTATCGAAATACACAGAAGGCTGGAGGAGGGAAGGGGATTACATATAGCACAAAAGGAACAAGGTGGCAAAAAATAGCTCAAGTGAAAAGTAACAGAATGACTGAAAATGGAAGGAAGGAGGAGAGAGAGACAAAAGATAGGATGGAGGGATGACATGTACAAGAATAGCAAGAGACAGAACAAAATGGAAAATGCGAGAAGACAGCTTCACACGGCATCGGGTGAAATAGCATGAAGAAGAACAAATAAAAGAAACCCCGAAAATTTGATTCCTCTAATATCATAAAATGATGTTACAATCTTATAGACAATGGTACAATTGGGTTAATTGATAACTTTGGTCTTTCACATGATCATTTCCAAGAGCACACTAATCTGAAGTAAACAGAAATTTTGCCCGCAATCATTCAAATATTGCAACATTGATGCACCATGAAAGCAATATTCTACAACCTCTGTTTTTGTTTTGATCAAATCCTTGAACCTGATTGGCTGATCTGTCACATGACCCACAGGTATTCTGCAACAAACAGCTAAGGAGTCTCAAACTTCAGGGTAACCCCTTGACAACACAACTACAACTGGTCGGCTTTCATGGTCTTGACTCTAAATTTAGCTCAATAACGGATGGGGCGACTTTGCTTCGAAAATTTATTTAGAGTATCGACTGTTTATTCACCAGTGAAAGTCTCCTAGTTGTAGTTTATTAATTAATAAAATCGAGAAGCTGGGTTTATTTCCACACAACAATGTCATTACAAAATGCACAGATGGTCTTATAATATCATACAAAGTTGCAAATATGAAAACAATTGGAAGAAATCTTCAGAATTGAATTGTAAACAGTCAACAGCAGCTAACGTTACCCTAGCGTTAGGCTAGGCCTAGCCTATTTTGTCACTGACAAGTCCTACATTTCCTGACTTATTTCTTTGCAAATTGGTCAATGTATGAGGAGGAACTTTTGTAAAAGCATTTTTTCATAAATATGTAGGTAAACATATATATAGTAGGATCTCTATTTTGTGAGAGAAGTGTGTTTTTGTTGCACTCAAACAGATACTTGCTTGCTTTAAGTCATATTATTTCGAAGTAACACTGTGTGGTTGTTCTGAAACTGACACCAAGAACATATGAAATGTCATGTTGTATGTGTTTTCTCTGTTAATATAGTACTGTTTGGAGTACAATGAAGATATCATTGCTTCAGCCTCTGCAGACAGCACTGTTAGGCTCTGGAATCATTCAGGTTTGTTTTAATATATTTATAATGTTCATCCATTCAATCACTGTTATTACTTCATGCCCTGCTTGCACCAAAACAATGCTCTGTGTAAGCTCTGGAATTAGAAGAAAAAAAGTTGGTTCAAAATTTATTGAAATAGTCCATGAGATATAGCCAAAGAACTACTTCTAATTGTATTATGAACTGTAAATGGCACTATACTGTTGTGTAATTATATGACAATCCAGTGGGTAGCTTCGATGTAACTTAATGATAGAATGGCAAAACCATATACTGTATTGTGCAATCTCAGGGATGTGTCAAGCAGACAATCTTAGATCTCAATTTACAGAGAAACTTCAGTATTTCAAGAACCTCCCAATAATTTCTAGTGATAAAGGAGAAAATTCTCTATTATCCCCCAGGTTGTTCAGGCCTTTTCGTAATTTTAGGGCCTAATTACAGCTGTTTGAGATGAATGCTAAGATAGTGCTCCCATAAGTACTGCAAAGTTATCCTTCCCAGAATGATACCTTGTTCGTCTGACTTGAACAGTTCGACATGCCTTCCCTTGGATGTCATTGTAACTTGGCATCTTGTTCTGAATAAAATGAGTTCTTCTTTGTGTCAAAATTATAGAAAAGAGTCATATATCTAGCACATATATCTCTAAAAGCCCTGTGTTTTCTCTTAGGACTTCAAGCAAGTCTAATAGTTTATTGGGTTAGAGATGAGTAGGGAATTTTTGTTAGCATTCATTAATGAGTCACTTGAGAAAAACCACACTAATTTTGGAGCATTAACTCATAGTAATTCAGATTAGGCGGCTGTCTTTGTATATATTTTAAATTACAATAACTTCATAGTCTTCATCATCATATTTTGTAAGAAAACTATTTGAAAACTTAAAACAGTTTCAAGAATGGTCTATATTGTTGTAAGAGCAGAGAAATAAAAATTGAGAGATCCTTAGACGGAGCTATTTTCCATTTTTATCGACTGATTTATTTGTGTCATCTCGTCTTCAAAGAATGAAAGAAAACATCTTCGCAGAAGCCTAAACTCAGACAAGTTTTAGACTAGTCATTGTTAGGCTGAAATCAGATCGAATTTCAGGCCTCTTGAACCCAGATATTTCAGAGATTGTTTAAAATCAGGGAAGTCTATGCAGGTCAGCTAGCCAGGCAGAATGCTATGTAGCAGTAAGACCCTTAAATTATTCAGGTTCATTCTAGATTACTTTGCTCTCTTAATATGATGTACACGAAGAGGCCTATAATGTTCTATCACTGCTTTCAGTTCAGTAGATGCACAAAATAATACTTAGAAGTATTACATTAAAAGCTTGTATGGTCACGAAATACTCTGAATAGAATGTTTGCAAGCAAATTCTCATGTACTAGCAAGAATTAACGTTGTTCAAAAAATTGAATACACACATAATGCAAAAAGTACAAAACTTTGATTCCACTTAAAACTACAAAATTGTCCGTCCACTTATTGCCATCTGCAAGAGACTTATTTAGTGCAGCCCACACAGCTAGTTGTTTTTCACGAGGTTTTAGCATTTTGAGTTGAATATAAATGTTTCTAATTCATTATTCATGTCTTTCATTGTTGTTACAAGGGAGTGCCGTGTTTAGGGCTGAATACATTGGTGTTGTCCACTATTTCAGGCTTACTAATGGGATGCCCAGAATCTTATGAAGTCCATCATGTTTTGATTATTCATATATTTTTATCGATGTAAGTAACCAGATAATATATTTTGTTGTTACAGGGGAATGTTTGAGAGTCATGGCTGAACACATTGGTGTTGTCCGCTGTCTGAGGCTCACTAACGGGAGGCTGGTCACTGGAGGAGACAGAAAAAAGATTGTTGTTTGGGATGGAAAGGTAAAATAGAACTAAGACTTGTGAATACAAAATACAGGTTTAAAACATATCACTCAATAAAGTCATTTTCATTCCTTGCTTAATAAAAGGAACTTAGTGAGTTTTGTGGCAAGTCCCATGTCCAAATAATGTTTTTATTGATTCTGATATTTAACTGGAAACAAGGTATATTAGATCATAATGCTTTCAACAACTGCTACTAATCCTGCTGATTTCTGCACATTTGATGAGGATTATCAATTAACTCCTGTGAAATAGGCTCAGCAAGCGAGGAAAATCAATGTTAACATTGTTTTGCCGATGGTATGAAACATTGGCTGATCGCCTGATCCAATGCTCAATTCTGATAATTGTTTGAGCCCTAATAGTTACCAATCAGTCTAATTTTACATTGACTACATTCTAGGATAACCACAAACTGACTGAGCTCCTCTGAGGCCCAAAAATGTATGCAGCTAGAAATGAGTGTTTGCATTTCTACAACCTCTGTTTGTGTTTTGATGAAATCCTCGAACCTGATTGGCTATATCTGTGTCACATGACTGACTGTTATTATGCAACATAAATTCATGTGGTCTCAACCTTAATGTAATCCCCTTGACAACACAGCATTTCAGGAAGGAGTAGAGACTTTCTGTTGCTAAGGTGCATTGAACATTATCTGATACATGGAACCTACTGGTACTAGTCAGTGTTGTACTAGTCAGTGTTGTTCACTGTACATGACCAATTACATTGTAACTCCCCTAGAAACAGCTCATTGATTGGCTTATTATAAGTCAAGCCCCTATCTGTTATTGGACTTGTTCAATTCTTCAACTTAGACCTCAAATTTCAACAATATTAGCTGAAAATTCCTCTTTTTCGGCCATATTGTGGTTGTAGTATGGAATAGACTACAACTGGTCCACTTTTAATAAACAGTCTCAACTCCAAATTTAGCTTAATAACATACTCGGTTTTGCCTCGTCCAATATTCAGCTAAATTTAAGTAAGTCTCCCTAGTTGCAGTTCATTCCTTAAATATATTTGTGACACTTCTCTTGTAAAGCAAGATATTTCACCCATGCAAGGCATACGTCACCGAAGCCTATGTTTAATATGTGGTTCTCTATGGAGTACAATAGCCTTTTTTGTTTCAAAGGTCTTCTAACTTTGCTAACATCATGAATTGATGATGTTTGCTTGGATTGAACTTCCAACAACCAGTATATATTGACAGGTAATTGATGTTATTTTAAATTGTTGGCAGTGAATTTCAATACGACATTGTTTTTTTGTTCCTATAGACTGGTGATCTACTGAATGTTGTTCATCGTAACCCAAACCTCCTTCACTTGATGTGGGTCAGCGGTACTAAACTAGTGACAGCCTCCCCGGAGTCACCAGGAGTTATAACAGTACTAAGTTACTGGTAACAGTAATAACATTGTTAGCGTGTGACTCTATTCAACATTGTGTTCATATAGACTGGGGATCTCATGAATGATGTTCATCGTAACCCAAACCTTCTTCACTTGATGTAGGCCAGTAGTACTGAACTAGTGACAGCCTCACCAGGAGTTATAAAAGTACTGAGTTACTGGTAACAGTAATAACATTGTTAGTGTGTGACGTCATTCAACATTGTGTTCCTATAGACTGGTGATCTCATGAATGTTGTTCATCGTAACCCAAACCTTCTTCACTTGATGTGGGCCAGTAGTACTAAACTAGTGATAGCCTCACAAGAGTCACCAGGAGTTATCACAGTACTGAGTTACTGGTAACAGTAATAACATTGTTAGTGTGTGACGTCATTCAACATTGTGTTCATATAGACTGGTGATCTCATGAATGTTGTTTGTCATAACCCAAACCTTCTTCACTTGATGTGGGTCAGCACTACTAAACTAGTGATAGCCTCGCCAGAGTCACCAGGAGTTATAACAGAACTGAGTTACTGGTAACAGTAATAACATTGTTAGTGTGTGACACCATTCAACATTGTGTTCCTGTAGACTGGTGATCTACTGAATGTTGTTCAAGTAACCCAAACCTTCTTCACTTAATGGGGGTCAGCAGTACTAAACTAGTGACAGCCTCCCTGAAGTCACCAGGAGTTATAACAGTACTAAGTTACTAGTAACAGTAATAACCTTGTTAGTATGTGATGCCATTCAACATTGTGTTCATATAGACTGGTGATCTCATGAATGTTGTTTATCATAATCTAAACCTCCTTAACTGGATGTGGGCCGGTAGTACTGAACTAGTGACAGCCTCCAGGAGTCACCAGGAGTTATAACAGTACTTAGTTACTGGTAACAGTAATAACATTGTTAGTTTATGATGCCATTCAACATGGTGTTCCCATAGACTGGTGATTTCATGAATGTTGTTCATCATAACCCAAACCTTCCCTTGATGTGGGTCAACAGTACCAGTGCCCCCCCCCCCCCCATGGAG
>JAODUJ010314014.1:0-15336 GCA_027564615.1 Psolus chitonoides
TGGATGGCAGGTCATTATAGTTGAGCTTATGCAATGTTGCAAATACCATGTCTGGTATGAGATCTTCACCAATGGTGCTCTGGTTGAACTTAGATTAGGGCTTCAAGTGAAGAGAGAGATTACCTAATGATTCATGATTTTGATAAAACATTGATTCTTTTTAGGATCTACAACAACAAGAACAGTACACTGAGGAAGAATTGGAGGAATACCGAGCCATGTATGATGATGTAGTCAAAGAAAAGAAAGAGAAACTACGAAGAGAGCAAGAGGAGTACCTGAAGAGACGACAGGGTGATGGAGCTGGTGAACCAATCGTCATGGCCCAGGTGGGTAGTATTAGGAAATAGATTAGTTCTCAGATCCCCTGTTCTTAGTAGGTTGTCTGCGGGGCCATACAATCTAGGCATCAAGAAAAATGGGAACAAGAAAAGAAAGATTCACTATAAAATTGATGAATATGTTTTGATAAAGTGGTCTAGGCTATAGCTATCTTCATTCTGGAGCGTGCCATTTCTGGCAATTCAGGGGTGTAAGCTTTCTATTCTTTCACACCTGAGTGCCAACCATGGTTGTCCAAGTCTGCCTTGTTTTGGCACCTGTCTAAACAACGTCTTACCAGAGACTGTTTTGTCCTTGTCTTCCTTGATTGACAACCCAGAAAGACCCTGTCGGGGGTGTTGTGTGGTGTAATGGCAGGTAACTTCTTGCCTGGTCAATCTACCCTGTTTGGGGGAGAATAACCCTGGATTTATTCAGACAGCCCTGGTGACAGGGCTGTATTTTGGACACTTTTCGTGTAAGAGTTCAGTTGACAGTTGATTTTCTTTGACCCACAAGATCTGCTCTAAAAGTACTTTGGCCCTCCAAACAAATTAATTAGGAACCATGATCCTAGGGCTTCTTCGAGCCCATTTGGCAGGATCAGAGAGTACTAGAGTACGGTCAGTTTCTTGGAAGTTGGCTGTCTCTCAAACCTCCCAGATGGGACCCATTTGGCCTCAGACATGGAGTAGATGATAGTGTAACACTTACCTAGGACAGGCAAATGCTAGTGTCTCCAGCCAAAGTTAGTGCCCATTTATACAGCTGGGTAAATTGATGCAGATTAAGTCTCTTGCACAAGGACACTATGGGACTCCAGTCCATCACTGCAAAACCCCCTAGCCAAAGCTAGTGCCCCTAATTAAAGCTAATGCCCCTAACCAAGCTAGTTTCCTTAGCCAAAGTAGTGCCCCAGCCATTTATACAGCTGGGAAGACTGAAGTTGATAGTCTTTCGCACAAAGACACTACAGGACTGCAGTTTATTGCCTTATAACCCCCTAGCCAAAGCTAGTGCCCCCACTGGTGCTCTTAGTCAAAGCTAGTGCTCCTAGCCATTTAAACAGCTGGGTAGATTGAAGTGGATAGTCTCTTGCACATGAACCCTACAGGCCTGCTGTCCATCGCTGCATAACCTCCCAGCCAAAGCTAGTGCCCCTAGCCATTTGTACAGCTGGGTAGACTGAAGTGGATAGTCTCTTGCACAAGGACACTACAGGCCTGCTGTCCATCACTGAATATCCTCCTAGCCAAAGCTAGTGCCCCTAGCCAAAGCTAGTTCCCCTAGCCGAAGATAGTGCCCCTAGTATTATATACAGCTGGATAGACTAAAGTAGATGAAGTCTTTTGCACTGGGACACTACACAACAACAAACGTTTTGCTGCTCGGCTATCAGTGACACAATGTGTTTAGTAAAAGTAACCCAAAATTTCAATACTTCTAATTTTTCATTCTCCACTGCTTCCCTAACACTTGCCATTTGTTCAGTTGCCACATCTATGTTGAAGACACGTATTGTGGTTGGGCAGGCAAACAAAGTTATTGTGATATTTAGGTCTTTCATATTAATGGGATTATTTCATAAATGGCTTTACCTCTTATTAGAGTTGAGGTTTGTTGCATTGGAATTAGCAAGAATGGTATGAACTTAAGTTATAGTATATGTTGAGGAGATCTTCATGCAACTTACTCTTACAAATTAGTTCCAACTAATTATGGTGTTAGTACTGACTAATTATGATGTGAATACTGACTAATTATGATGTTAGTACCGACTAATTATGGTTTTAGTACCGAATAATTATGGAGTCAGTACCAACTAGTTATGGTGTTAGTACCGAATAATGGTGGTGTTAGTACCGACTAATGATGGTGTTAGTACCAACTAATTACGATGTGAGTACTGACTAATTATTATGTGAGTACTGACTAATTATTATGTGAGTACTGACTAATTATTATGTGAGTACCGACTAATTATGGTGTTAGTACTGACTAAATATTGGGTTAGTTCCGACTGATTATGGTGTTAGTACCAACTGATTATGGTGTTAGTACCAACTAATTATGGAGTCAGTACCAACTAGTTATGGTGTTTGTACTGACTAATTATGGTGTTAGTACCGACTGATTATGGTATGAGTACCGAATAAATATGGTATGAGCACCGACAGGGTTGTAGCTAGAGAATTCTGAGTGAGGGTCGCAAATCGGCCAAATTTTAGTGGGATTTATGACAGCTGGTGTAGTGGACAGCGTGCGAGCAACGCACAGCCGGTTACAACCGGTGTCCAGGGCCCACTCGGGACTATATTGGGACAGAATTGAGTTTTTTTACATCATGAACTACCATAATTGTGCATAATGCACTACGCCTAGCCTGTACCCTTTGCTAACCAAAACAAAAAATGTAATCTTTTTTTCTAGTGGGGGTCGGCGCCAGCCCGCCGACGCCCGAGTGGGGGTCGGCACCTTCGGGTCACCGCCGACCGCGCCAACCCCCGTAGCTACATCCCTGAGTACCGACTAAATATGGTGTGGGGACCGACTAATTATGATGTGAGGACCGACTAATTCTGGTGTGAGTAACGACTGAATAAGGTGCTGGTGACTAATTATTGGGTTAGTACTGACTAAGTATTGGGTTAGTACTGACTAGTTATTGGGTTAGTGATGACTAATTATTGGGTTAGTGATGACTAATTATTGGGTTAGTGATGACTAATTTTACATTATGCACTCTAACCTTACAGGAATTTTTAATTTGAATCCATGAATTGCCAAAGTCTCTTCATTTTCTGTCATAATAATTGTTTCCTCAGTTTGCTTTCATCACTGCCTTCCCTCACACTTCCATTAATTTCTTCATTTGTTTGTAGGGCGATAACATGGCCACCTAACACTGTGGCTGTGCTTTCAACTTGTCACAAGCATTCCTCAGCTCTCCTTACCATTCACTAACTTCTCCAACCAACGCTTTCCATCTGCGTCCTTTCACTGCCGCTCGCAACTCCTTACTCAACTCCACGTCACCGTTTTGTCACCGCAAACTCAAGCTGACCTTGTCTTGTACCTGTAGAAACTAACCCAACCAGTCGTGATGTATTTATTTTTTGTTGAGGAATTGAAGAACTCCCGAACGTACAAGATAATCATACAAGATAAAACTTTTACAACAAAATGTTATTATACAAAGTGCATTGACCATTTCCAAAGGAACCTATGCTATCAATATGGCCCATGTGTTCATGTTCAGCACACCTTGATTATAACAATGGAAACTTGGAGGCAGTTTCAAATCCCAAGCAACCAAGTATGGGAAATCAAGAATGCCTCTGTTAAAACAAAGTTTGAAATTTTGGTATCATGGGTGCATGCCTTGGTGAATGATTAATTGTTTTTCCTATTCTTTGGTTGGTATTAAAAAACACCTGGTTCTTCATTGTGCTATAGTTACCTATTAATAACATTGATGCAAACCACTTTTGATATAAATAATGTGTGCTTAAATATATGGTGCTAAAAGTTAGTTACACTTACCATAACTGCATTCTTTAGTGCTATGTGTGTACAATCTACAATCTAAGGTTGCAGACCCTACACTTTGGTACAGTTTACAACCTTTTTTTACGGGTCTGCACTCATTATCTACTCCATTTTGAAGTGAGGTGTTCTCTGATTGTAATTAATTAGTTCAAGCTATTCTTCAATGGGTTCTGTAACGACAGCTATCGCTCGGTATAAATGTATGCCCTTGCTATGACACTAATTACCCCTAGCCACTATTGATCTATAGCGGTTTGTGGGGCTATGCTGCTAATGAGATATCGCAGTATGAAAGCAGTGTGTTAGTCAATAAAGCAGTTACTATAGGGTCATTTCTATGGTCACTTCTAGACAATTGTCTTACAGTGTTTAATTTATTTTGATAATTTTTATCTTGATGCTGTTTCAGTTACCAGTTTTGGTAGTATATATTTCAAAGTTTTCCTTGTGTTGACAATATACAGTACCTGTCTGCTTAGTACGAAGCCATTGCTTATACTGCTACCTTCCTTTACATGGCCCTCTAGCTTTCTGCACATATATTTCCAATATTGTGGAGGGTGTTTGCCTCCATATGGCCATATTACCCCCACACCCCCACACTATGTCTAATGTGGATGATCTTTGTTTAAAAAACTACTATTCACATATTGTATAGGCATACAAAATTACCATTTATATGCACAGTGTAGTGACGTTTCTTGTTTCACCTTTAATCCAAAGTTAAAGCTCAGTCTATTTGTAGGCTGTTATCAAAAATTGAATTCCCTAAAGTTCCTAAAATTTTACTATAGGCTGATGGCTATTATAAAAATAGACTGAACTGGTATAACCGTAGTTCATTTTCATTAGCACGGATCCCAGTGAGCAAGGGGGGAGGGGGGAGTTGCCCCTTAGACAAAAATCAATGCCCCCCAAAAATCTGAGTGGATGAATATTTGATTTTATCAATATCAAACTGAGAACCAGTTTCACACCAGAACCAGGTTCATTTACCATAGGCACCACCAACATTGAAGACCTAATGCTCCGCACGTGGATTTCAAAATCTTGCAGGTAGGTTTGACTACAACTGCCATGTGCCTCCACTTCTTAATTCATATGCATAGCCGCATAAGTTGTCAACCTATGTACACTTTGTCGATGGTTAATTTACAGGCTGACGTCTAGGATATAAGCAAATGATTGAGCAGATGTATAAACGTTTATCTCCAAAAAATATAAAAGGATGAGGAAAAGGTAAAGAATGATTGTCCTTAGAATGGTAAAATAAGGGTTAATTAATGAGAAAGCTTTATCAAAACTTTTGCACAATTCATTGTACTAGTGAACTCATATTATTTGCCAGGTTTGATCGCTGGTAAACAATGCTGGACATTTTCCGTGAACATTTCCTATAGAGGTTTTTCATGACGCACGGACGCGCAAGAATTTTGCCCCCCAAACAAACCGGCATAACAACACAACTTCCAAGCATCATAAGTTCTTCAAAACTGTTACTGGGAGGAATTTTAAAATGAAAATTTCATTGGAATTGAAATATTAAAGGTTATGACAGCCTTGACAGGCGATGTTACAAAAACTAGACAATTGTTGAGGTATATATGATCAAATTTGGAGTGAATTGACTAACTTCCTCCACATCCTGCATGTCACTGATACCGTAGTTAGGGTTATTACACATGTCTGCATTGCGTTCTTCATGCATCATGTTATTGTGTCAGCCTAAAACAAAGGCATGTATACACGTACCACGAGGTTACCCTGTCTACGGGAATGGCAGTGTGACATCACACAAAAGACCTCTATGTGGATGATTACCGATATATCAATATTTTCCAATGTATCAATATTTATCAATTTGAAACCATCATTTTAGTGTACACCAATTTCGATATTTTGTGGTATTTGACAAGTTTTGGCCCCCTCAAACTCAGACAAATATCTTTGCCCCTGTTTCTCTCAACAAGTTCATTTTGATGAGAACTGCTCAAAAATATTCCTAAAAATGAAATTTCTCCCCAAACTGATGAATCTTAGATAATGCAAAATTATTGTCTCTGTTTGCAAGTGAAGCTATTGACATAATTATGTGCATGGTTGTTCAGGAAGCCAGCGTGTTAGCCAGCAAAACCTGTACAAACCATGATAGAACTGCAAGTTTAGAAAAATCACAAGTGCTCATGTCGTGTGTTCCGCACATACATTTCAAGTACTGAATGGTTACACTGCTATACTTTCGAGATTTGTGCTCCCACACCCCCAAATCCTAGTTTAGTTATTTACAGGTTCAGCAGTTGTTGAGCAATTCATTCAGGGAAAACATTAGGCTCATTGGTCAGGATCGGCATGGCTGTCCTGCAGAGGTGACGGTCAGGTTGCTACCACCTCTTTCAACAGGAAAGTGGCTAAAGGCTAAGAGTCTCACTCACGTCCATCGGATGGGGACGTTAAATGGCGGTCCCGGGAGCAGGATGGGGTTGTATGGTTACACACCTGCCTCATCACCCTCTAAACACTGTTCGCAAAGAGAAGGCGAGCTGTCGCCGGTGTTTATCCGTGATCACACTTGGCTCCTTGATGAGCCATAGTTGGTTTCCTGAACCCATAGATAACTGAACTAACGATGCTCTGTTCTGTGTGTAGAAGAAAGTTGGATGCCAGACAATTAAAAGTTTCAGAAGTTGCATAGGGTGCTGAGCAACTTTTGTAACCCTTTATTGCCCGAACATGTAAATGCTCGTGATAAAACTGTTCAAATTGACGAAGTGATTGTTGGACTCAATTAGGGGACTGTTCATATACATGTATGTATGGTATAATAAGACTTTGTTGTATGATACTGTTCACACCATACGATACGATGAATGATGCGATAGAAAGTTCAACATTTATTGTACGATAAATTGATTGTACCACAAAAATAAATGTCCAGTCAATTAGGTCGCAGTATGATGCAATAGCAAGTTTAACATTTATCGTACAGTAAATTGATTGTACTACAAAAATAAAAATGTCCAGTAAATTAGGTTGCAATATCAGTGTTTATTTACATGAATTGAATGGTTTTATATCTAGAGCAAAATGGTACCAATTCATTTTAGGCAGTGTAAACTGTTCAAGGAAAACATATCTCATCATGACATGCTTTAGAAAGTTCCTTCGATTGAAAAAAATAACAGTCTGGAATGTTATTGTCAAGTATTAGCCGTTTTTGAAGAAAAATTAACTACTTTGCACAAACCAAACAACACAACTCATTTTATTGTTGTTAGTATATGTTTACTTGTTATGGAATAACAACATCCATTAAGCAATATGGAATAGAGGTTGTTATAGTATAACTTGGATGGAATTTTATGGTTTGTTCTTCACTACATTAATTACTTCGAATGTCATAGCATGTGGTATTATGGTTTAGTATTATTGGGGCATACATAAGGCAGGGTTCAGTTTACCAAAACATTAATAATTGACAATACTTCTAATATCAAAATTATAATTTAGGTGAAAGCATATAACATGTAGTTCATATAATTTGATGGAAACTTTCAAATCTTCGGAATCAGTTTCAAGAGAACCCATACTAACATTATTGATTGTCTGTTAGGATACATTAACGACATACTGTAAGACTGAACCAAAATTTATTGGATGTATTCTTGAAACTACCGTTCATACATTAATGAATGCTTAATACTTATCAGGATAAAAAACTTGTTGACAGTTCCAGTTTAGTATTGAGTTATTTATATTTGAAGCTGATTTTGATTTGAAAAGTATATCCAACAATAAGATGGTCATTTGTTTAATTTTATCCTGCCAACTGTAGCTTCTATTTTGTGCAATGATTTTTTCCATCTTTTTCACTTTATTTTAAAGGTTCTAATAAAATGTATTATTTCTGGTGACTCGGTGTGCTTTCATTATTTTATTATTTTGTATTTTTTAGGCCATTGGTGCACGGTGTCCAAGCCTTTAGGACTTGAGTCTTGTGGTCCAGGGATTGAGGGTTTGAGCCCTGGCCAGATTACCATATAGTGCCCTTGAGCAAGGCACTTTGTCCTACTTGCTTCTCTCCATGCAGGAGGAAATGGGTGGTACCTGTGAGGATAATTTGTAACTAAAGTGTTGCGCTATATTAGGGCTGCTCCTATGTGATATCCCCTCAGGAGACAATGAAGTAGCACTGTCTCGTGAATCTGGAGTGTACAGCCTGGAATGTGTACACTTGCGCAGGTTTGACAAGTTTCCATGCAATGGACCAGGGGTTATATCTGTAAAGCGCATTGAGACTTGGTGAAATGCGCTATATCAAAGGCCAGATATTATTTATTATTGATATTATTGTTTCCCTTGAGAAAAAATACAACTTTACACCTTCTTGATAAATTGTAAATAAATGTTATTATTCCTTGCATGTAACCCTTATATAACTGATGGTCAATTTGGATTTCTTTCCCCAGGGGCTATGAGTTCTGAATTGTTCAGGCTTTTCGATTCCTTGGCATTAGCCGGAGGAATCTATGCGATCATGACTACTTCGTCGTGTGAGCATGCTTCGGCGTGGAACAAGACGTAAAAACCGACATTTACATTTACTTGTGTGGGTGTGTGTGACACTTGCTTGTAACCACGTTATCTCAGGAGTTTCACGATGGTTTGATCTTATACCTGCCATGTGTGTTGCCAATATTGAGTAGATGATCCCTATTGATTTTGAAGTAGTTCAAAGTTCATATGAGGTCAACAGGGGTCAAACACTGCAAACATTTTAATCACATTATCTCAAAGGATCTACAGTGAATTATTCTCTTATTTGGAATATGTATTCTCCAAACTGAGTAGATGATCCCTATCAATTTTGATGAAGGTTAAAGGTCATTTGAGGTCAACAGGGGTCAAACACTGAAAACCTTGTAGCCACATTATATCAGCCGTCCTACAGTGGATTGATCTCATACTTGGTATGTGTATTCTCCAAACAGAGTAGATTATACCTATTGATTTTGATATCTCAGCCATTCTACCGTGGATTAATTGAGTAGATGATCCCTGTTGATTTTGATGGATTTCGAAGGTCATTTGAGGTCAACAGTGGGTCAAATACGGACAACTCTTAAACACATTATCTCAGCCATCCTACAGTGGATTAGTTTCATACTTGGCATATGTATTCTCCAAATCGAGCAGATGATCCCTGTTGAATTTGATGGAGGTCAAAGGTCATTTGAGGTCAACAGGGATTAAACACTGAAAACCTTGTAACCACATTCTCTTAGCTGCCTACAGTGGATTGATCTCATAATTGGAACGGTTACTGCCGATATTGAGTAAATTATCCCTGTTGATTTAGAAGGTCAAAGGTCATATGGGTCAACAGGGGTCAAACACTGAAAACATTCTAACTACATTACAACAGCCATACTATAGCAGATTGAACTCGTAGTTGGTATGTGTATCGTCAATGTTGAGTAGATGATTCCTATTTATTTCGAAGGAGATCAAAGGTCATATGGAGTCAACATGGGTCAAACACTGAAAACCTTGTAACACACTATCTGGTGACTAATTATGATAACATTCCTCCAAATATGTGACAATATTACCAAAAAGTATTTTAATTAAAAAACATTTCTTGCCAAGGGATCGCAAATCCTGTGGCTTCCTGAGTTTTTCCCATTGGGGGTTATGGTTTGATGTCATTTGAGTTCAAGAGGGGTTAATCTCAAAAAACTCCCCATTGTCCACATCAACAATACTAATATGAATGAATTGGTGGAGGGGATAGGGTACACGAGCCATATGCATGTAGGGCGAACCCTGGATAATGCACATAACGACAAATGTAACAGGATAACAGTAATTGAAATAGAGAGGGCAGTGCTTTTGACAATCAAGCAATAGATCTCGTACTTGGTACATGTAGACGTTGCCCATACTGATTGGAAGATCCCTATTGATTGTGAAAGGGGTCGATGGTCACTATAGTCAAATAGCATTCATATACTAAAAACAATGTCACTACTTCATGAACAAGATGAACTGACCTCGTTAACACTGAAAACTTTGTAATCAGGTCATCTAAATATTAACGCTATATTTGGTCTTGTATCCACTCTACAGTATACTCACATGACCCGTTAACATTAGATATCAACCCTCTCGATGCCATTGTTGCATTAGGATGAGACCAGGGTGTGGGGGCCCAAGAGTGCCAGCTGGTCGTTTTGTCTACACATTCCAGTGGTTATGTAATATCTTTCATGCTTGGCGCCTCAGGCACATGGTAAACGAGCTGGCTAGTAGCACAGTGACGAGCTCCGCCTGAACAAGGAAGGGTGTGTTCGCGGGCATTCGCAGGTTGGCATTGAAAGGGCTAACTAACAAAATTCTATACAGTTAGAAGAAATGAAGACGAGGTTATTAAGCACATGGCTTCACCAACCTTGCCAGCCACAAACTTGATGGTGCTAGCTCTGCTATCTCTCCGATGAGACTAGAGATACAGGCCCAGCGATTTGTATTTAACCCTCTCGACGCCATTTAAGAATATTTCTTTAACAGTGGTACATTTTTCACATTATTTTTCATCAATAAGAATATTTCTTTAACAGTGGAACATTTTTCACATTATTTTTCATTAATAAGAATATTTCTTTAACAGTGGTACATTTTTCACATTATTTTTCATTAATAAGAATATTTCTTTAACAGTGGTACGTACATTTTCACATTATTTTCCATTAATAAGAATATTTCTTTAACAGTGGTACATTTTTCACATTATTTTTCACCAATAAGAATATTTCTTTAACAGTGGTACATTTTCACATTATTTTTATTTAACAGTGGTACATTTTCACATTTTTCAGGAGAGAGTAAGACAGGTGGCTGGGGAAGCAGCTGATGAAATCATCCAGAAGATGGAGGAGAGGAAAATCAAATTTGACCCTAACGTGAGTAAAGGAGGAGGGGGGGGAGAGAAAAGGACATGTGAAGTAGGGATCTGCTGTACAGTGTACGTTTGTTTTACCCCAACAAATGTTTCAGCCTGTATAGCTTCGATGAGCCATAATTGACTTCCTGAACCCATAGAAACCTACACCTAAAAACCTTTGTATGTGAACATATTTATTCAGTTTCACACATATGATATGTGTGAAACTGGTTCTGAATAAATATGTTCACATACAAAGGTTTTTAGGTGTAGGTTTCTATGGGTCTGTGTATTGACACATTTTCACACCTGCAGGGTTGCTAACTGTCAACCTTGTCCCATCTGTGTTTCCCCTGTTCAGGGGGTTAGATGTGCAGCGGATCCAACTGCCCTCCTCCATTTGACCCCCTCCAACTTCCAACATCTGAGATCTTCCCTAGCACAGTTTGACCATGGCTTTCTGTGCCTTCCTCTACCACTTCTGCCTTCCACAACCATCTCAGTGCAGTTTCTCAACCCACCATCATTTCTTTGCAGGTGTCTATACCATCAGAGTCGTCTGGCATGCAGAGCATCAGCACTGGTGTTGATCTTGAGTTTCTCGGCCAGGGTATTTGAATTTACTCGGCCCTTGATCATGACGTTACAAATCCAGCAGATCATTGCACCATCATTGTGTTACAATCTTGCAAGATCGTTATTGGTAGGAGCCAAGCACTCCCGATGCATGAAGCATAGCACCACAGACTGCTAGTGAGATGTTCCTAGCGGCACGAATAGGGAGGGAGTACCTACCTAAACTAACCCCAGGCAGTCTGTCAATGCATGATGGTACTTGTCTCACAACCACCCCCAGCATCAATCAAGTCTCCAAGGTAGACAACTACTAACCCAACCATTTGTTTCATTCTCCTGACAGGCTTCCAACAATAAAGTAGAGGATCTCCAGGCTGCCCAGAGACAGCAGGAGGCTCTTGCTATGCGGCAGGCGGCCCAGCTACAACAGGCAGCACAGCAGGCGGCCCAACAACAGCAGGCTGCTGGGCAGCAGGGTGTTCATCAGAATATAGCACAGGCAGCTCAACAGTCGGCCGCCGCAGTCGCACAACAACAGGCCGTCGCTGCTGCACGGGAACAACAGGCTGCTCAGGGTGTTCAACAAGGGTCTCAGAATATGGGACAAGCTGCCCAACAGGTGGCTGCCGCCATTGCTCAACAGCAAGCGGCGGCTCAGCAACAGGCAGCGGCTCAACAACAAGTGGCTGCTGAGCAACAGGGTGCTCAACAAGGGTCACTGAATGTACCACAGGGTGCTCCACAAGCTGCGGCTGCAGTTAAACAGGCTGCAGCTATGGCTCAACAGCAGGCAGCAGCGGTGGCCCAGCAACAAGCAGCGGCCCAGCAACAAGCAGCGGCCCAGCAACAAGCAGCGGCAGCGGCCCAGCAGCAGCAGGCAGCTGGTGGTCAGGCGCCAGGTGGTGAACCAATGGTCCCTGATGTGCCACCTGGAGCTGAACACATGCCTTAAATGATGGAGATTAAAGCAAACCCAAGAATGTCATTCATGTTCAGTAAAGGTAGTAACTGGTTGTTATCTGTTGCTAGATTACTTACTACACATTGGTCAACCAATTAATCTGCCGAGTCTGTAGAGGAGCTGATACTGAAATTTCTTTTGGATCAGGGACTGCATGCCTTTTTTATAGAGAAAAAAAAACACAGTGAGATGAATTCTTGCAGCCATGCATTCCTTACAGTGTGCATGATGACCCATGTCAACCTGATATTGGAAGTACTGAATGTAACTCTATGTTATCAACATTCAAATAATGTATCAGTACAGCAGTACCCTAAGCCAGAAAATAATAAGGTCTCTAATATCAGGCCATTTTCAATGGGGGGTTCCAGTGACCACAATAAAGAGGTTTTTAGTCTCTGATGACAAGTAAATGATGGAAGAGCAACAGTTCCTCTATTGTTAGAATATTTTGTTGTTCTCTCACCCAATTCTGCTAGAAATCTGCAGCACTGGTCAGTTTAGTTGATGGTTTGTGTGGCCAATTGATCAATAAACAATTGAGCTTTGAATGGTATTCTAGGGTTTGCATTTATTTTCACCATTTCTCAATGATTGTAGCACATGTCAGAGGTGATTGGTTGTTATATCTCCAAGCTGTTAATATATTGGTGAACAGGTCGTGAAGGGTTGTTAGAGGGATTTATAATGAAATCATGGTTGTGGATTTAAAAGTTAAGAAGCTGCTATTTGTATGATAAATAAATCAAATGGTGATATCAAATGTCTTTCTTAAACTGAACAAATTTATTCCCAAATACATAACAATGTAAGTAGATGCAGGCAAGGTTTTATACATGAACTTGCCACGGTAAAGCTCAATAGTATGACCATGATATGTGGAAGGTAGTTTCCCTTGATATTTGTACCCTTTCCACACTCCCAATTACCTGACAGAATTTGTTGTGAAAGGAGAGAATACCTTGTACTAGGTGATGTTATATAAATAGTAATATATCTGTTTTATGTTTCATTTATTAATTTCTGTTAAATATTGAAATCATACTGAAATATCGTAACAGCTCATCCCAAAACGGATTAGTATCAAACTACTACTTGAAATTTGGTGCTATATGACCCCCTCTAGATGTCAATTACATTGATGTTTGCTAAGGAGGTTGTCACAGAATACATGCAGGTTCTATGTAAATGTTTCATTTTAGTTGTAAAAGGATTTCAATTAATTAGTATTACACAAGTTCACATGCAATATCTTGTATAGCAATATTTAATGTACAAGTTTTCTGCACTGCACACATTTTTGTCGATGTGGTATTAGTTTAATTTCCGCCGTAAATATGCATTAACCCTGTATGCAACTCTTTATGTAAGAGGGAGGATAGGGTGGTCTGGGAGGTGGAGGGGCGTCCACATTGGGACACAGCTCGCTGTCGCCACTATTGTGTGCACATTCCAGCAGATTAGCACAAACGTAAGTCACCCCCCCCCCTCCCACCACAAGAATAATATATTTTTTACATTCTTTGTAATACCATGACTTACTAGTATTCCTATGGCCAGACAGTTCAAAACGTAATCTTGTAAAAATTGATGACAGGGAAACCCAATACTATCGGTGTTTGCAGTATTTTTTTCAAAGAATGATTCTATGTGTGTAATATATCTTTCAATAGTTGCTGCCACAGAGTAGAATAGTTGCTTAAATTGTCCTCAGGCTCATGACAATGGGATAATATTCAGCTTTCTTGATTGATGTTTATTCTATTTATGCAGTGCGAGGTTGACCAAAACCTTTGTAAACGGAATTGCCAGAGGAGGTTTACCTCCCACCCTTGCTGTTCCCAATACGTTTTTAGACATCCCGAGTTCGGAGCGCGAGTGGTATGTTCTTCCTCAACACATACACGACTGTACTGCCGCCACATCTTTCAAGACAAATTTGAAGAGTTATAATTCACTATGTAATCTTTTCCTATCGTAAAGCGCTCTAGATCGTTGCTCTTTTTGGAGTTGCATATAGCCCTATATAAATTATTATTATTATCCCCCACCCAATCACCCCCAATTGAAGAGTCCTCATTTAGAGGATAATAGAAGTACAGCTTCAATCAGTTACAGTGATCATTGCAGTCAGAGTATCGAGTCCTACATTCATTTCAGATGCTGCAACAGAAAGATGCAAAAAAGGACAAAGATAAATCAATTTTATTTTGTGAGCACTGCATGCCTGCTGCCAGGGTTCCCAGTGATATATGAAAACAAAATGGCCTGAGCAAAATGCAAATTCCATCAGAATTATTTTCAGTTTTGATTGACTTGATCATTTCCAAAGCATTATGAATTTGTCACAGTTTAATGTTTGAGTGATGGCTTTCTTTCTTTCTTTTCACCTCCAGTAATGCGCCACTTTGCATACCACGATGCACCACAATTGGCACATGTGCCACTAGTTGAGAATGCCTGGGTTAGAGCAGCCACCCTGAGCTGGGAAGTCTCCAGTTGGACTCTGAGCCGAGTCATGGTAGCGTGGTGTAGTGTTAGGAGTGAGCATTTTCACCGCAGAGTCCCGGGTTTAATCCCTGGCCTGGCTTGTCAAAAAGGCTGTTCTGCAGTTGTTGATGGTTTCGCAGTTTCGGTCTTAGTCCGACAGCTGTACTGCAGTTGTTGATTTCGTCGTGATGGGGGAAGCGAGGGGGAACATAGGTTCATTGGTTAGGTTCGGCACGGCTGTCCTGCAGTGATGACAGACAAGTTGCTACCACCTCTCTCAGCATTTAGGAAAGTGGCTAAATTCTGAGAGTTTCACTCATGTCCGTCGGATGGGGACGTAAAATGGCGATCCCAGGAGCAGGATAGGATTGTAATAGTTACACGCCTGCCTCGGTACTCTCTGAACACCTTCGAAAAGAGTGGGCGAGCTATCGCCGGTGTTCATCCATGATCACACTTGGCTTCCGGGTTCCTAGATGAGCTTTCAGTAGAGCTTCCT
>JAODUJ010315124.1:0-15324 GCA_027564615.1 Psolus chitonoides
TCGCAGGGTGGTGGAGGAGTGGAATGGTTTGCCGGAGGATGTGGTGTATGCTAGTAGTGCGAACGCATTCAAGAATGAGATTGCTGCCTATTTTTCTGCCAGTGGCAGAGTCTAGGGTATATTTGGATACAGGATCTTTTTATGAGGATACTGTTCTTTCTGATCCTTATTATACTTAACTTAACTTAACTATAAATCATAGCTATTCAGTGGGGAAAGGGGGTACAAAAACTACAAATCATATCTACGGAGGGGGAGTAGTACAAAGTATATAAATCAAAGCTAGGGGGTACAAAAAGTATAAATCATAGCTACAGATGGGGGTACAAACTATAAATCATAGCTACGGGTGTACAACAACTATAAATCATAGCTATACAGTGGGGGAAGGGGGTACAAAAACTACAAACATATCTACGGAGGGAGGTACAACAACTATAAATAATAGCTATGGAGAGGGTACAAAAACTATACATCGTAGCTACAGGGGTGGTACAAAAACTATATATCATAGCTACAGGGTACAAAAACTAGAAATCATAGCTACGTACTTAGGGAGGTACACAAACTAGAAATCATAGCTACGTAGGAGGGTACAACAACTAGAAATCATAGCTACGGGGGTACAAAACCATAAACCATAGCTACGGAGGGGGAAGGGGTACAAAGTATATAAATCATAGCTATAAGGGGGTACAAAAACTATAAATCATAGCTACGAAGGGGGGTACAAAACTATAAATCATAGCTACGGGGGTACAACAACTATAAATCATAGCCATGGAGGGGGTACACAAAATATAAATCATAGCTACGGAGGGGGTACAAAACTATAAATCATAGCTATGGGGGTACAACAACTATAAATCATAGCTATGGAGGGGGTAAAAAACTATAAGTCATAGCTATACAGTGGGGGAATGGGGTACAACAACTACAAATCATATCTACGGAGGGAGGTACACAAAATATAAATAATAGCTATGGAGAGGGTACAACAACTATAAATCATAGCTAAGGAGGGGGGGGGTACACAAGCTATAAATCATAGCTATGGAGGGGGAGGGGTACAAAAACTATAAATCATAGCTACGTGGGGAGGGGGCGGGCAGTACGAAACCTATAAATCAGTGATGTAGCTATGGGGCAGGGGCCGCATGGGAGTATGTACCCCCATCATACTCATAAAGGCTGTGTCCGCAGGCCCCCTACCCCTGACAAAGATACTGGTTTGTTTTTAACGTACCACATACTGTACAGTACAAAACAATTTCAATATACTTACAAGTTTGTCAGATTATCCAGGCCAAGAAATGCTTCTTTATTTAGTGACCTAATTTCGTTTCTGTCTAAAACCCTGTAGAGAAATTAACAATAAAGAATATTTTTTTCTATTTGATCAAAATATTCATTCTGATATTCAGAAAATATTGAGAATATGATTCCATCATGTCTGAACTCATGGAATTACAATGTCTCCCCTTAAAACAATGCATTGAAAGCCGGTGTATTTGTTCTGATAAGAAAAATTTTCAGTATTCGCTCCCAAGATATGGAACAAACTGCCTGAACACATAAAGGGCAGTAATTAAGTAACATTCGTATCTCTTCTTAAATCCCATCTGCTTTTTAAGCATATCAGCATTTATTTCTGTGCTTCAAGTGCCTTAGAGCACGTGTATGATTTTGGCGCTATATAAATGTCAATGATTTGATTGATTGGTTGACTTTACATTGGTTGTTGTATTAGTATCTACAAGAAATTGAAATATCAATAAATCATAAGAATAGTTCAGTAATATTTGTCTTAGACTTTCAATTAAAAAACCTTCTCATATGATCATGACACTTATCGATTGTTAATTACTCTTTGAGAAGCAGATCCAAGGACTAAATAAACAAGGAATAAAAAAGTGTGATAAAAAAGTGTGAACAAAAACATGGAACGTTATACGCTCTACCACTGTGAAGCATTCAGCAGGTTAAATATGATATGGATTGTAAAACATCGTTTCGAGTATGTTGCAAGACAAAAATGGATTATTCAAGACACTTCCCATTTTCTCTTCTTTCATGGAAATTGCTTCGGGTCTTAACCCACCGTTGCTTTAGATTATCACACTCTGATGACACTATGGTCATTGGACACCCATCGTAAAAATCGTGGTTACGACCATGCTTATTAAGACATGTTGCTAAACATATTTACAGCATATACCACTATGCTAGCGATAAGCTGTACAGCAAGAATGACCAGAAAGCTAAGATGCTTTGTGATTCCCAGCCATAATTATTTCTTTCAATGCTGAATTATTGCTGATGCTGTATAGGCTACAGTGTTTCCGCTAAAATGCGATTTTGAAGCAATGGCTTCCCGATTTGCAACACTGATGTTCAGAGGAAAAAATAAAAAGAGGGTTTCATTTGCTATTGACATTGATGCAATGTGAAGTACAAACAAACATGTACCAAATATTCACCAAAGGTAACGCCAAACACATTTTAAAGGCATAGAGTTCGGAACTTCAAGTGGACAAATTTCTAATTGTATCCAATTTACGGTCAGAAATTTTAAATTAGCGATCGTGTATACTGTACCATAGCTATGCTATTTGATATTGATACCACGGCCACTTACCATTACTACCTGCAGTAGGGTTCGCATTAACAGCGTGATTGCGAAAACCCCACAGTATTGTTATCTATTCGCGCACTATAAAAAAAAATACAAGGGGGAATTCCCGCAATTATAATTGAACGCAAATTTAAAAAAAGTTGATAAATTACATCCCACACTTCCAGTATAGTCCCATTGTGGACTGCTCTAGGAAGTTACATAGAGCTACAAGCTACAAACAACACAGAGTCGGACTGGCCTATCGGTCCACCGGCTCCGGAACGGTGCGCTTTTTCCTATGGCACCTCCAGGCGCCTTTTGAAGATACCACCCCCCCCCCCCCCCCCCCCCCCCAAGAAAAAAGAGGCGGAAGACACTTCTCTACTCAAAGCTCTAGTGCAGGGCACTGAATATTCAGCAAAAAACGCCCATTAGAGCTAGACCATGCCTATTTCATAAAGTTACAGTTCTCTTCTCCATCCCGAAAATTGTACATCATCAAAATTGTGGGTGCGATTTCCGCACGCTCATCATTGTTTCGTGTCACCTGACGTTATTTGTACCGCATATTATAACCCAGAGATAAGACACTATAACCTAAAGCTTTTCGCATGCTTTGCGCACAGTTATGTACGTCCTCGTTTGCATTGATATGTAGTGTCATTTGTGCTGAATGTGTCGTTACTATATAACCCAACACAAGGGTTGGACATAATAACTCAGGAATTTTCGCGCGATTCTCACACAGTCGTGTTTGTTCCTGGCGCCCAATCATTAGACGCTGGAACGGCAGTAATTCGCCTGCCAGTCCGACCCTGGAGAGAGGCAGAGACATGGTGAGGCAAGCACGGGGGAAATAAATAGGACACGTGTGGAGGACAAACACCTAACTTTTGATTTTGAAATCACCCTCTCGGGTCGTACTAATTCTCCCCCCTAGGGTACTGTAATCCCCCCCCCCCGAAACAAATATAAATAGGGAGAATCCCCAGATTTTCATTGCTAGCGCTAACTTTGCTTTGGACCCGGCTAGCAGGGTGCATATGTACTCTGGGGGAACATGACCCGCATTTAGTAATGTGTCAATCGTTCAGATAGTGGGCATTTTGACACAATGGATCATTTCTTAGAGGAAACACTGCTACGCTACATTGCCCCGACTGAGCAACAAAGGTGAGGGGCCATGCAACCCTCTTGCACATGTCATCGAAAACAGTGATAGTGTGGTGATCAAGTTTCCAACCTTGTCCATGGCTCTACCTCTGATTGTGTAGTTATTATTTTATACTGTCCAAGTTTTGAACTGCTTTGGACCTGACATAAGTCTCTCAACCAACCAGAATTTACAAAGTTGCCAGTGTGTTGAAGTATTACCATATTATGCTAATTCGATCACACAGAACCTCTTGATCCCAAGCGAGGCATTATTCTGGGATTGAGAGGTATTATCCCAAGGGGATTGGCTGTTTACACTAGGATATTAGTGGTCCTTTAATTGAGCTAAGGCTGCATTATTAGGAACTTTTCGACTAGGAAATTCATGACATGTCATGTATTTTTGTGTTAGATGAATACAACCAAAGATTCACACACAATTAGGTATAACTTGGACAACAAAATAAAGCACAAACGGCAAATTAACGGAAAGACAAAAACGAAAAAATAGACTACTTAAACTATTCTGAATTTCCACTTACTCCATCATACTGCAACGTTGCCAATTGCCACCACGACAGTACAACGGCTCGCGTGCATGAGCAGTCTAATTAAATAGCCAACCGTAGTCCTACTGCACGGTGCCTACCGGGGTAGAATACAATATAGCGGAGAGCTCGGTCAGATATTGGGAGTCGGTATAAAGTGAACAGAACATCATATTCTCGTGCAGAGCAGGCCTACTGTGGTTTACTAATAGCGTTGTAAGATCAAAACGGTAATTTACCCAAAATCAGGACTTTCTGTGTAATTGATTTATCATGGTGTACTTATTAACTAGACAGGATTGGACTACTAATTTACATCATAGACCTAAACCTGTGGACCCATGGTGGGAATAATATGCAAGGTTTTCAGTGTTTGACCTATGTTGACCTCACACGACCTTTGACCTCCACATACAAATTAGGAACCATGTATTATCTATGACAAACACCCATACCAAGTGTAAGCTGAATTGAAATTTGCCCTATCAAGTTATGGTTTTTACAAGGTTTCCAGTGATTGACTTAAGTTGAACTCAGATGACCTTTGACCTCCACCAAAAACAGTATATACCATGTACTAACTATGATGAACACAAATACCAAGTATGAGCTCAATTGAAGTTTGCTCTGTCAAGGTTTTCACAATTTAACCTCTGTTGACCTTAGATGATCTTGGATCTCAATCATAAACAACAGTTTCGATTCATGTACAATGATGAACACACATAACGAGTGTGAGCTCAATTGAAGTTTTCTCTGTCAAGTAACAGTGGTTAGGTTTTCATTATTTGACCTCTGCTGACCTCAGATGAACTTTGACCTCAACCAAAACAACAGGTTCCATATATTAGCTATGATTAACACACATACTAAGTATGAGCTCAACTGAAGTTTGCCCTATCAAGTTATGGTGGTTACAAGGTTTTCAGTGTTTGACTTTGTTGACCTCAGATGACCTGTTACATCTACCAAAACAACAGGAACCATGAACGTACTGCGATGAACACAGATGACAAGTATCAGCTCAATTGAAGATTGCACTATCAAGTTATGGTGGCTACAAGGTTGTTGGTGTTAGACCTCTGTTGACCTGAGATGACCTTTGACCAAAAACACTAGGGAGCATGCACTAACTACGGTGAACACACATACCAAGTGTGAGCTCAATTGAAGTTTGTCCTATCAAGTTATGGTGGTTACAAAGTTTTGACCTCTGTTGACTTCAGATGGCTTTTGACCTCCACTAAAATCAATGTGAATGAGGTACTGACTATGCTGAACACACATACCAAGTATGAGCTCAATTGAAGTTGGCCATATCGAGTAATGGTGTTTATAATGATTTCACAGTGTTTGACCTCTTTTGATCTCAGATGAGATTTAACCTCTACCAAAAACAATAGGATCATGTACTCACTACGAGGGACATATGTACCAAGTATGAGCTTAATTGAAGTGTTCCTCATCAAGGTATGGTGTTTACAAGGTGTCAGTGTTTACCTCAGATGACCTTTGACCTCCACCCAAACAATGGGGGCCATGTACACATTATAAGTAATGCACCACCCAAGTATGAAAGGCTTGCGTCGTTCAGTTACCATGTTTACCTTTGGCAAGGAATCAATCAATAGGGATTATCTACTCACCATGGGCAATCTATGTGCCAAGTATGACATCAATACACCATGGGACTGCTGATATAAAGTGTTTACAAGCTTTGTGGCACACAAAGACAGACACACTGACAGGCATGCACATACACACAGGCAGACATACACACAGACGCAATCTGACTGCATAGATTACATTTATCTCTTGGCAAGTACTCAAAGTACTAATATTAGATATTCCAAAGTTATTTAGAATGTAATACATACAAATGTCTCAAATTTATGTTGTCGATGAATTCTCCATCCTGGATCAATTCTATTCCATTTCCAGTTAAGTTTCTGTGAAGACAAAAATCAAAGCAAGCATGACTCAATTTGTAACCAACATTTCATAAAGGTTAATTTTCATGTTCTTCTCATAACTATTCAATATGCCTTCTAGTCGAAAGTCCATAAATACCAGCGTCTAAAAATAATTAGGTACGTGCGACATTAGTCATACACATGTATACACATATAATAATAATAATACGCTTGTTATTACAATGCAAAACATGTATACTTTTTAACATCAACATACAAAGTATTATAACCTCAATGTACGTCCGACCTTTGCCCTTTAGCAATAACAACAGGTACCACATAGGAATTTGCAGATATACCAAATATGAGCTCATTCTACGCTAACATCAGAAGTTTCATGTAAATCCAAAATTTGACCTAAACTGACTCCTGATGACCTCCAAATGACATTGGACAGTTTTGGCACCAATTTTTTGACTACCTGAATTGAGTTTCGTTTGATCTCTATAATTTGACCTCAAATAACCCCTGATAACCTTCAACATTCTTAATGTTTCAACACCAAACGTTGACTATATCTACCAAGTTCCATGTACATCCAAATTTGACCTAAATTGGCCCCCGTTTACTTCCAAATGACCTCCACAATGACTATATCTACATGTAAATCCATAATTTGAACTCAAGTTACCCCTGATGACCTCCACAATTAGTGGCACCAAATGCTGACTATATGTACCAAGTTTTGTGCACATTCAACATTCTTTAGTAATTTGAGTATGCATTATTTCCCGGACCCCTCTTCTTGTTATGGGAGTTTATAAGCAGCGTACTTACCTTTTATACCCTTAATAATTTAGTTATCCTAGCCTACTGTGTTATTAATCTAGCATACTCTTTTGGCTCAGAGGTGGTCAGCCGATCCTTCCTAGAATGGTAGACGAGCGTGGAAAGTGGTGATTGAGATGGAGATGAGGAGTGGAATGGATGAGAAGTAAGCAAGAAGTTTAGTAATGATTGACAATCTACCGGGACAAATATGATCAAGTTTGCAAATGTCTAAGCGGTTAAAATCGGACAAGTTCTATATTGAAAAGAGAAGTTTGTTCTACAGTACACTTCTAAATGTCATGATCGGTGGAGAAGACATGTTCGGTCAATAGTCTTATCAGAAGGAGACACTTTAAAAGGTCCAAACATACATGCGTTCACGGTCTCCAAATAAGGAACCCCAACAGTTCAGTGTTCTACCCCAGGGGTTGTTCTATCCCTCCCCTGAAGTCGTAGATTCATCCATGAGTTCCGGAGTAGGTTTTGGCGGAGGGAAGTTATAATAGGTAAGTACACTGCTTATACACTTCCATAACAATGGGGGGTGGGGGGTTCTGGGAAGTTTAAAGGACAAGTGTACTGACCATTTCTAACATTTATAATGCAGATGTGACTCAGGGGCTACGATGGAGGTGGGTCCGGAACTCGACGTCCTGGTACTTTGAGCACCGCCCTCGCAAAGGTTCCCTCGGCTGACACCGTGTTCGTAAGATAGTGGGAGATGAAAGATGATGGCGTCTCCCACGCAGCAGCCTTCATTATGTAATAAAGATTGACGTGGCCGACCAACGCTTCAGAGGTAGCGTGACCCCGGCGATCGTGAGCCCTGACGGATTCTCCCTCCTGTGTGTGAGGTCTGATGAGATTGACAATCTACCGGGACAAGGTACTCTTTGAAGCTGGCGTGAACGGACTTCTTGGAAGAAGGAACAGCTTTACGTCCTTTCTCACCGGTTCGGTTCTCACCAGGTAACATGTCAGTGCTCCTACTGGGCAACATTTGCTGTCCTCAGCAATAGGAGATATAGACTGCATAGTTGGTAAGAAGATCTCACTCGGAGTAAATGAGGTGGACTGGTTCTTAGCTAAGAACTGAGGATCTGGAAGAAGTTTGACTCCCCCTGGCTTCAAATCTCAGGAAATCTTGTTTCGTCGTTGGAGCATGAAGGCAGCCTCGACCCCCGCTGAAGCCGCTGCTACAAGAAAACGAGTCGTATGCGTTAGCAGTTCCAGGGGGCGTTACCTAGAGGCTCGTAAGGTGACGATGCTAAGGTAGTTGATACATCGTTGATGGACCACGATGGAGTTAACCTCTTAACTGGTAGGCGTCCGTTGAAGAGTCCGTATGGGACCTGAGCAATAAGCTGATTATCCCCAAGATGGAGCCGTCTGGGAAACCCTCATGAACCGTAGCTATCGCCGATCTATAGTTTTGGGTGGTGCTAGCTCGTCTCCCCGCGGAAAACAGGTGCAGGGAGAATGTCGTTAACTGGTTAGTGGATGCCTCCACGGGATTGACATCGTTAGTGGCTGCCCAATAAAAGAACTTCTCCAGTCTGGAATCGTAAATTATAATTGTTGATCTCCGCCTTGTATCGATTGCACGTCAATAACCTCTGGTAGAACTTCTTCTGTCTGCACGAGTTCCCTGATAGCCGCCACGCAGATAGGCGTAGATTGGCCAGATCCCTGTACTTAATTGATCCCTTCCTCGGACTGAGGAGCTCTCGTTGGTTATCGGGAACTGGAAGGGACGATTGGTCAACAAGCTCAGAAGGAGGGGAAACCACGGCTGGTTGGGCCAACATGGTGCTACCAGAATCATCTCTATGTCCGTCTGTTTGAGTCTCACCAGTATTCTGCGAATCAGGCTCCACGGAGGAAAGACGTACAGAAATAATCCCGTCCCTGGGAAGGAAAATGCGTCGACCCTAGAGGCTTCTGGATAGAAGCGTCTCGAGCAGAATGTCGGTAGTCGAGCATCCTCCGCGAAGCGAATAGGTCCACGTGTGGGCGGCCAAATATATAGAAGACGTGGTTGGCCCAAGTCTGAAGGAGTGACCACTCCGTATTCGGAAAGGTCCCTTTGGACAGCGCATCTGCAACCGTGTTGTCCTTCCCCGCGAGGTGGGAGACTTTGAGGTTGATTAGGAGGTCCTCGCAGATTATTAGTAGTTTCCAAACACTGTCGAGTAAGAGCTGGGGTCTCGTTCCTTCCTGACGGTTGATATACGCCACTATTATGGAACTGTCTGATATAATAGTAACACTGTGGTCCTGAAGAAAGTCTCCCCAATGTCGAATTGCTCTGTTTCCGAAACGTTGACGTGCTGAGAAGCCTCTGCCATTGACCAGGACCTTGAACTACTAGGTTCTGCCATGATGCCCCCATCCGAGTTGAGATGCATTCGTGAATACTGTCGTTTGTGGGCGTAGATTCCTGAGTTGATATTCTCCTGGTTCGCCTACCAAGTTAGGGATGGAACAATCCTCTCGGTGACGAGAACAGGCTCTGTGATAACATCTGTTTGTGGATTGTACCGGCTCAGAAGGTGATAAAAGTCTCATGTGCGATCTGCATAAATTCAGGATGTTTACTAGGCTCGCCATGCTCCCAGTATTCGTAGCCATGTCTTTGCTGGAGCCTCTTTTTAGCGTAACAACTCGGATGACAGAAGGATAAGGCGGTCTATTCTCTCTTTCGTCGGAAACGCTCTTCCTCCCCTAAATTTCAATCTGGTTTCTAGGTACGTTTGGCTCTGTTGAGGGTAAGGCTGAACTTCTCCCTGTTGATTATCCAACCTAGCTCTCCTAGGAGGGAAAGCGTAACGTTGGTGTGCCTTCTTGCTTGATCTTCTGAGACCGTCACGACGAGCCAATCGTCGATGTAAGCGAATATTGCTATGCCTTCCTTTCTGAAATAGGCCGAGATGGTCCCGGTTACTCTCGTGAATACCATCGGCGCCGTTGATAACCCGAACGGCAGTGCCACAAATTGGTAGTCTACCTGGTTGTATCGGAAGAACAGAAACCGCAAATGGACTGGATGGATCGGTATGTGAAGGTAGGCATCCTTCAGATCCATTGCCGTCGCCCACATGCCCTTCTCTAAAAGCGGTATAATTGAAGCCAGTGTTTCCATCTGAAAACTCTTCGGTCTGATGTACTTCTGGTTGAGGGGCTTGAGGTTCAGGATTGGTCGCGAAAGGTTCCCGTTTTTCCTGGTAAGGAAGAATGATGACCGGACCAGCTGTTCCTCCTCGGTTTCGTGGACGATCCGTAAGCCTTCTTTCGGATGTGGTCAGATATCTCGGTCTCTAATCGGTCTTGATGTCGCATTGAAAATTTTCTGCAAGCAATTTCCGGGATGGTAGTGACCATAAACATCTTCTGCCAATCTTCCTCCTCTACCCGGATCCTTTAAATTCGTCTCTGTGCCGAGGTCTATTTCTATTTCAAAGCCAAGTTCTGGAATCTGTTGATAAACTTGACATCCACCGGTTGGGTTTTGGGTGTTGGCCTCGGGGCTTCGTTTAACGAATGACGAGATACCCCCCCCCCCGTTTTAGCTGCTGGAATTGGTGGTTCAAACCCCAGTACCTATCTGACAACATCCACAGCTTTCTCAAAGGCCTCTTGTGTAATGTTGGTGCCGAGGAGAGGCTCCTCGTTCTCCGACTCATCTGGTCCTCCTCTTGAGCGCCCGTCGTGTACTCCGGTTGACGTACTCCCAAGACCCCCGGTTCCCTCTGGCCGCTCGGGAGTGTTGGTGCTACAGGCGGGCCCGGTTGAGACATTCCGGCAAAGGTCGTCTTCATCTGATCTTGTATCATCTCCTTCATAAAGGACCTGGTTGACGATTTTCTTTTCTTTCCGTGGGGTTCACTCTCTCATAAGGTAGATTCCGACGAAGAAGATGAATATCACCTTCTATGTTGCTGGCGCTTTCCGCCCTTTGTCTGAGTAGGAGTCGGCTGAGCTAGTGGGACATGTTGAACTTCCTCCTCGTAATATATCGGTTCCTCCCACACATCGTAATCCCCTTTGCCCTGGTAGTCTACCCCGATCACATCCTCTCGGAGCTCTCCCGCTGGAAGCACAGCATCGGTCTCCGAGAAACCCTCAACACCTTTGTCTGGTGGGGCTGAGCTATTTAGAATCGTCCAGGCCCCCACAGTCTCTTCCGTGGTTTCTATCACCTTCGATTTTTCGTGGCTCGATCGGTCTATCTCGTCAACCGCGCCGTCCTGTTGTGATTCAGCACCTGGCACTAGAATCGCGGCTCCCGGCCCTAGAACTCCTGAGTCTCAGTGTCCGGTTCTTCACTCTCGGCTGTTTGGTCCCTGCCGTGGGCAGTCGGGACGCGGAAAACTGCTAACAGCCTTTAAGGCTCGGTTCTCGGCTCCTGACTCCCGGTCTGACTCGTCGGGAAGGCAGGTTGTTCATTACTCCCAGTAGCCTAGTTCTCAACTGTCGTCGGCTGTTCACTACTCATAGTAGTCTGGTTCTCAACTTCCATCGGCGGCCCTGTGATCCGACCGGATGATTATGGTGCCTGGCCGGTTCGTCTTTCCCCTCCCCTTGTCTCGGCCCCAGGCATTTTTTTCCTTTTCCCGGACCTGCAGGAGCTGACGAAGAAGCCACAGCTCTCGTCATCCTCACTTACTGGCTCTTCGAGCCGGGAACAACTCGACTAGACCTATCGGAAGCCGACGTTTTCCCTTCCTATTCTCTCTTTTCTGACCCGGGCACAACTCGACTAAACCTTCCGGCAGCCGACGTTAGCCCTGTCTTTTCTGACTCGAGCACAACCCGACTAGACCTTCCGGCAGCCGACATTTGCCCTGTCTTCCGAAATCCCTGAAAATCCGACAAATAACACAAAAAATGGTCCCGAGTGGTCAAATCGGCCTCGGACAAACTCGTCCTGAAGAAAATCACTGAGTTTAACACGTGAAGTTGGCGCCTGACAACTTCTCCTAAACGAAGCCACTAAGTGTGGCACGTTAAATCGGCCCTAGACAACTCGGTCCTGACTAACAAATTACATGCTAAAAACTCTCGAACAAATGTCCAAAACACGTTCTGAAAGTGACACTAAAGTTAGGACACATTGGAAGTCAAAATTTCAAGCTAAATGACCACTAACCTAACTGATAATAAAGATAGGACTGTGAATCTGACAGTTCCGCCCTAACACTAATTACAACAGCACTCTATGTTAGGCTACGAGGTTAGGCCACACACGAGTCTTTTACGAGAGATGTGCCTCAAAAAGCCGTCGAAAACTACGGGATTTTACTTCCTAACTTTTGAAAATTCACGAAATCCTATTCCACGAGGTCTAAAAAACAACTTGCATAACTCCTACATTTTACCAAATTCAATAACACATTCAGACGCGAAGTCTGACATTATCGGAAAGATGAGCTGACCACCTCTGAGCCAAACGATTACGACAGATTTATTAGAACAGTAGGCTAGGAAAACTACATTCTAAAGTTTAGAAAAGGTCAGTACACTTGCGCTTTAAACTAGCGTTTTCTGTTACCAAATGACGCCAAAGAAAGCACTACCCAAGTATCAGTATGACAAACTATCAACATTGTACCATGTAGGAGAAGCATTTTTATTGTCTTCACAAATGGTGCCGAAATGTCCTTTGACCTCAAATTCCCGAACACACCAAAGGAAGCACTACCCAAGTATCATTAGGACAAACTACAAAACTGTACCATGTAATCTGTGTAGAAGAAGAAGCATGTTTAGTGTTTTGATAAAATGGTGCTAAATTATGCCAATGTGACCTTTCACCCCAAATTCCTGAACACTCCAAAGGAAGCACTTCCCAAGTATCATTATGACACACTATCAACATTGTACCATGTAGGAGAGGCGTTTTTAGTGTTTTCACAAAATAGTGTCAAGATGACTTTTGACCTCAAATTCCCGAACACCCTAAAGAAAGCACTACCCAAGTATCATTACGACAAACTACAAAACTGTGACCATGTAATCGGTAGAAGAAATAAAATGATGCTAAATGAATCCAATATGACCTTTCACCCCAAATTCCTGAACACCCCAAAGGAAGCACTAACCAAGTATCATTATGAAACACTATCAACAATGTACCATGGAATCTGTAGGTGAAACATTGTGCATTGTTGCACAAAATGGCCATGTTAGGCACACAGATGACTGTTGACCCCAAATCTCGACCACCACTGATGACCAGTCCATCATTGTGTCCAAGTTTCATCAAAATCCATCAAATCATGTATACACAAGGTAACTTTGAAACAAATTGTTGACAGATAAAGTGACAGATAGATGGACGCAGCACGATTACAGCTGGCTGGCATGGGCTAAAAACACGCAAGAAAATTGACTACTTTCGACAATTGACTGACTTCCTGAAAGATTAACGTTTTTTTACTAAATGGCAGACTTGTAGTGAGTTCGTATTTGTACTCATACATGGGCTGATCTTGTCATACTTATAAACTTTTAATTATATTCGTACTCATGAATTTGGTAAAATTCCGCAATGACACCTGTGCAAAATATTGGACTCGTACACACAGGCTGGGCCATGTACTGGTAATCACTCACAACATGGGAATTGTGCCGAACTCGTTCCAATGTACTCACAAGACAAGTCTGCTATATCGTGAATAACGTACCGGTCTTACACCTTCGATATATTGAAACGAGTGGGTACTGTAGTTGTTGTTTGAAATATTTTGAAGAATTTAGATAATTGAATGTTTTACTTACACAATGATGACAAACTTGAACCTGTGAAGGTCAAGGAATGTGACATCCCTCACAGTAACTGAGCCGTTTCTTCCTCCACGGTTTCCACTGGTCATTTCCGTAAATATCCTGAAAAAGATGAGGAAATTCAGCTTCGGTGCTCCTCTTAACAATTTACAAATAGCTCTCCAGTTTTATTGGACTATGTATGCACCTTATGTGCACTGGGGCAAATTGAATGATTCTCTATTCATATCACGACCAGTATCCAGCAGAGAGACAAGGTCAATACAGCTGGTAGTCGATCCAGGCGGAGTGTACCTATCAGAGCCCCACGACCTGATATAGCCAACATCACATCAACTCAGAATGGCTACCTAGAAGATTACTTCTGGGAGTTTACTGATCTACCACACCCTCAAAGGAAGGGGGAGAGAGAGAGATAGAGATAGAGACACAGTATATAATAAAACATCATATGAACACTGGGAGTTATAACCACTGAGCTACCAAACCCTTAAAGGCAGGGAGAGAGGGAGAGAGTGATAGTGACACAATATATAGTGAAACATCATATGAACTCTGGGAGTTCCATCCACTAGGATACCACACCCTCAAAGGACGGGAGAGAGAGAGAGTGATAGTGACATAGTAAACACTATATGAAATCTGGGAGTTCTAACCACTGAGCTACCACACCCTTAAAGGAAGGAAGAGAGAGAGTGATAGTGACACAATATATAGTAACGCATCATATGAACTATGGGAGTTCTAACCACTGAGCTAGCACACCTGTCTAACCACTGAGCTACCACACCCTTAAAGGAAGGGAGAGAGAGGGAGAGTGATAGTGACACAATATATAGTAAAACATCATATGAACTCTAGGAGTTCTAACCACTGAGCTAACACACCCTCAAAGGACGGGAGAGAGAGAGTGATAGTGACACAATATATAGTAGAACACCATATGAACTTTGGGAGTTCTAACCACTGAGCTACCACACCCTCCAAGGAAGGGAGAGTGAGAGAGAGTGATAGTGACACAATATATAGTAGAACACCATATGAACTCTGGGAGTTCCAACCACTGAGCTACCACACCCTCAAATAACGGGAGAGAGAGAGAGAGAGAGAGAGAGAGAGAGAGAGAGGGGGAGAGAGAGAGAGAGTGATAGTGACATAATATTATATATTACAACAACATATGAACTCTGGGAGTTCTAACCACTGAGCTATCACATCCTCAAAGGAAGGGAGAGTGACAGTGATACAATATATAGTAAAACACAATATGAACTATGGGAGTTCACTGAGCTACCACACCTTCAAAGGAAGGGAGAGACAGAGAGTGATAGTGACACTCTCTCTCTCTCTGCCTCGTATATCCCTCGTAAACAAGGGGTGAGGATGACTACACTGAACCAAACGAAGTTTCCCTTACAATTGCCCTCCATCTCTCTCTTTCCCTCGTAAGGGTCCTCCAATCCCCCCCCCCCCC
>JAODUJ010316235.1:0-15321 GCA_027564615.1 Psolus chitonoides
CTTCGTTATTGTTACCGGAAGTTTATGCAGTCAAGAATTAATTTGTGGAACCCTATATTTAGTTGTTTATTCAAAGAACATCTGAGCTAAGCCAGGAGGCACGGATATTCAAAGGACATTTTGAGCTGAGCCGAGGCAAGTTAAAAAAAAGTATATTTCGACATGTTACCCCCTTTTAATTATGGAGAGTAAAAAACGATATCTTTACATTTCGCCCGAATCATGAGGGAAGAAGGGAAAAACATAACTTTACAGTATGACAACATTCAACTTCATTAACACATTTGGCAAGTTGAAGTATTTCATATCTCACTGGTATTTAGTTTGATGGTAAATTCAGAACACTGACAGCTATTTAATTGAAGGTTATTTTAATTTGCAGGACCACTTCTTCTCTGCTGAGGGCAGACAGTCTGGTTTTCTTCAGGATCGGCTGAAAAACATCAGAAGGCACATTCCTGACTGCAAAAAAAGGAAACAATCTTCAACTTCAGATGTGTCATTGCCTGGATCATCCTTGTCGAGTGAACCACCACCACCGAAGAAATCCGCCGAGGACCATGAAGAGGTGCCACCACTGTCAGAAGAGGCGGCAAAGAAGCTCACCACATTATGCAAAAGAGCAACACCCGACTTGAAGAAAGACATCATCGCAGCCATGGCCAGTATGCATGGAAACATAGGTGCGTGGATCTTTTCGGAATGCCCATCTGCAGCCAGGATCTTGTAGGAATATCCTCGGTTAAGGGATATAGATGAGTTGGTGAGTGCAATGCATTATTCCTGAGCATTTTATGGCAGCCACTGTTAATATTACTCCATGGCATTTAAAATATGCGTTTACACTCACCCTCTCACTTTTTGCACTTTGATTGGGGTAATGTCACTGACAGTTTGATTCTTGGACACCTGCATCACCGTCAGCCTCAAATTTCATCAAATTTTGGGACAGACTGCTTCGGCCTGGGAGTATTTGTATTCAGGAGGGCTTTGAGGCCAGTGAAAAGGGCACTGACACCAAGGCAAAAAAATGTATTGTGGGCACTCGTGTCAAAACCTGTCATTTCTGTGTAAAATAAATGCCAGTAGTATTTTTGAGGGAGATGGCACCAAAACCAGATTGTAGAGTGGGCCTTGAATAGTAATTCTTCTGGGACAAGTGAGGCTAGTACGAAGAGGAGGCTATGGTCCCTGTGCAGGAATGTCCTGCACGAACACCTATATATGTATGTACAATCAAAGTTCAGTACTTAGTGCATTATTGTTTGAGCTCTATCTATATACAATTGGTGTTCTTATTTAACAGATGAAAATAAAAGGTATCATAAAATCAGACTAACAGTGCTAACTTCAAAAGCTGCACATGTTGAACATAAAATGTGCACCAAGTTCTAAAATTGTCTGGGTGTTTACTAAAGCATTGACACTTACTAGAGAGGATGCAGTACTTCAGAGAGCTTCAATTTACATAAATATTATATATGATGAAAGTAAATGGACTATTTGTTTTCTTTTATCTTTTGCAGTTCAACCAACATTTTAGGCTGACATATGGGGCTGAACTCTCCAAACAGCTTCTTTTTGAATGGGAGAGCACAATTGTGCCTGCTCTCAAGAAGCTGGGGAAGTCGACCACGACGAGGGAGGTAAAACTGCTATACGACGAGTGCCATTTTGACCAAGATGACGAGCCCACATCGGGTATGTACTAATTATACAATATGCAATCATGGTGGCTTAGTGGCTAAGGTACTCGGCTTCCGATTCACGGATCGGGAGATCGAATCCCTACTCTGACACTACTGTGCATTCTTGAGTGTGGGTGCCTAATCTTGATTGCCCCATTTCACCCAGGTGAGAATTGGTACCTGCAAGGTGTAACTTATACAGTTGGTGCTAGTCTTGATGTGCAGCCTTGTAGTCCCGTATGTGTGAGTTATTCAGGTCACACCAATGACCAGGGGTAATATCTGCAAAGCGCTGTGAGACTCGGTAAAAATCACTATGTCTAATACCAGATATTATTATAAGGAGTACCAGTGGGGAAAATATTCTGTTGAGACTGATGTCCTTCCCAGGTGCCAACTGGTAGCGTCATGGAAACATGTAGTAAGCACTGGCCGCATTAGCTACAGTGAGTGACCACTGACCACTGGCTAGGATGTATTCAAATAATTTATTAATTGTTATGAAAGGTACTCAAAAATGGAAGGTGATTGAAAGTACAAAATAACTAGACACGTCCAGGAGTTCCATGTCTCCTTTATTGATTCCTTGCCGGAGGAAGAGGAATATATGCAGTCATGCTTGTCTGTGTGTCTGTATATGGATCACTCATGGTGAGTGGATGATCCCTATTGTTTTTAGTGTCGATCTTATTAATATTCATGAGTGGGCGGGGCTTAAGAGTGAATTCTCAAAACGTCAATATCTCGGCCACCGTATGTTCAATTTTGTTCAAATTTGTTCTGGTAACATTGTTAGAGAGTAGGACATATGTGTTGGTGATACATTATTGCATCTCATTAATATTCATAAGGAGGTGAGGCTAAACATATTTTAATTCGAAAGTGTTCATGAACACATTGTCTCAGCAGTGTCAAAGTGAAATGATGTCACACTTATCCATGGAATATCCATGGTGAGTAGAATATCCCTATTGTTTTTGGGGCCAATGTCAATGATATTCATGAGTGGGCGGGCTTAGAAAAAAATCCTTAAAATGTTAACATCTCGGCAACCATGTTCAATTTTATTTTGGTGGCAGTATGTGAAGGGGTGCATGTGTTGTCGTATGTTATTGCATCTCATTAATATTTATAAGTAGGTGGGGCTCAATAGAATTTCATTTATAACTGCTTATACTTTTCATCCCTATTGTATTTCGTGGATGTCAATGGTCCTCTGAAGACAACAAATAACAAACAATGATAAATTTTTAAGCACCATAATTTGACAATGCAAACTTCAATTCAGCTCAAATTATTTATGATCTTCGTAGTGAGTACATGATCCCTATGGTTTTGGTGGTGGTCAACGGTCATATAATGTTACAAGAGTTCACACACTGGTCAAACACTGAAAACCTTCCCATGCATGTTCATGGTATCATGTTTAAATTCTAATGGCGAGGAATCACAAAGCCCTTGGCTTTCTTGTATATGATTAAAATATTGTATAGGAACTGGTTTTTAACTTCTGGTCCTACTAGATGAGAAAGTGGATGGCGCAGTTAATTGAGCAGGCATTCACACTTTATCGTGATGACTCTTTCAATGGTTTCCACAACGGAAAGTCAGACACTATTAAGAGAGTGACAAAATTTGATGTCACATATCCCTTTTCAGAAATGTAGTATTCCCATAGAGAATTTAGCAACCAACTCAAAAGCTAGTTCTTTAGTCTCGTTTAATACGAGAATGACAGCCTGTCATTAGGCAAATTTTCAACACTTCTTTCCCTGATATTTCCTGAAATATAGTTTATTCAGAACTAAGTGAAACTCTGCAAGTATTTTTTTTAAGGATGAATAAGGCCAGTGTACATTTTCAACATTCAAGGACACATGTTTGACACAAGTTGCCACAACACCTTGTTACCGAAAATGTTGACAGTGTGTACAGAGCAAAAAAAATTGGCAACATGTATCCCAACATGTATTGACACATGTTGTAGATAATTCAGAATCAATTTTCCAGCAACATGTGTCCAAGCTCTGACCAATCAGAAATCATATTTGAATCAGCTGATCCACCTGTAGTCCTGTGACTTTGACAAAATGGCAGCCCCCATGGAATGGACAAATGCCAAAGTGTAGGATTTGAATAAAGTTTGGGAGAGTAGTGAGTAGTCCCTGTCTGTGGGACGTTCAATCGAAAGTATACAAGTCATTGAATGTGATTTCTACAACAGCCAAAGCTTGGAGGAATGCACTCAGCCAAGACTAAATAGTCACAGTTGATGACACACTCGAGAAAATTGTCAAGAATAGTCATATTTTTTTCTAGAGCTCTCACCTGATGCAAGGTATCGCAATGTTAACGCAAGCCTTTCTCCTGCAGGAATGGAGACCCTAAGATGGTGTCTTGCTTTCTTATAAGGGGTTCAACTTTAGACAGCAGCTCTTCGAAAGTCAATTCGTCCATACGCAGGAAATTCATATAGGAGGGCCTGTCTTCCAACCTGAGCTCCTTCAGGAGACAGTGGTAAGCGGAGCCCCATGTTGCTCTCTCATGGTGATCCAGGGCCTTGTCCATAGCTTCTTTTGTTGTTCGTTTCGCTGTTCCTTTCTCCTCTCTGCAACAAGTGCCAATATTGTTGCAGCTGCTCCCAAAACACATCTTCTCCTTTCTGAATCCTCCATCTGCCTTCCAAAATCCTGCTTTCCCGCTCATTTTTGACAACATGTTGCTCAAGTGTGTCGCAACATGTGTCTAGTGTATACATTTATACAAGGACAAAATGTCTGTGTCCAGGTGTGTCAGCAACATGTGCCGACACATGTGTCCTGAAATATTGATAGTGTACACTGAGCTAATTGACTAACATGATTGAGTCTCCATTTTGTGAAGGTGTCAAATTTCATCAGTACAAAGTCTGAATGCCAGTTTATAAAGTGAATAAGTATATTGCTAATAGGCTATGGTACTTGGTTTATAAATTTTTTCCTTTACCCACAGATAATTTGGCTATGTATGCCTTCCTACTTCTGATTGCCTTCCTACCATCGATCCCAAAGAACAGGGGTTCACAGAAGCAGACTGCTAAAATGCTCATTGACTTTATACCTGTAAGTATTAGTCATAATGAAGAATTGTTCTTCTTCCAGTACATCGTCTGTGCTTTCCCCTTCCAGGGGGTTAGACATGCTGCGGATCTAAAACTGCGGATTCTCTCATCGTCACAGTCTAGTACATCGGTCCCCACAGAGTTCCAACATGTGAGATCTTCCTTGACGCAGTCAGATCATGTTTTTTTTCTGTGCCATCCTCTACCACTTCTACCTTCCACAACAAATCTCGGAGAACATCGGTGATGGAGCAAGTGTTTCCTCTAAGAAAATCTCCACTGAGCAAGGATCAAAATAAGATTTGGAAGACCTGGGGGCATTTCCATCAAAATATCCTGGTTCATTGACATTCATGATGAACCAGGGGCCACTTTGGATTGATCAAGGGCCAGTTAATACAAATGTGTACAGGCTGAATGATAGCCTATGTATACCCTGTGACATATTGGCCAAAATTGCTGGCTTTCTGTGAAATTGGCTTAGGAAAGACCAGGAGCCACTTTCTCTAAAAAGTGGCCCCTGGTTCATAAACATATGAGTGGTACCAGGGGTCATCATGGGCTGACCAGGGGCTAAATCGCCTCTGGCGTCCACTTATTTCGAGCCTTGCCACTGAGTCAAAATGGCCAAGATCAGAATTTTTGACTCATTACTAAGTGCGCTGCGTGCACATAGGCGAGCGCGGGGTGCAAAGCCCCTACTGCCTGGGTCCATGGCCCGCATAGGGCCCCGGAAGCTCCGGGGTCCTAGATGCTCTCTTGTGCCATGATAGTTGTATTTGGCACCACTTCAGAATCCTTCAGAATTCCAGAATCCTTTTCACATTCGGACTGAAAACTGGCACATTGCACTTTTAATTTTCAGATATAACTTTGATAAATGTAACAATTGACCCACCCTTCAACGTATGAGCTTGATCAAGTGCACCATACAAGGGTTCCATGTTTGATGATAATTGAAAACTATTTCACGAAAATCCATGCAAAAATATGAGACTTTCGTTATTTATTATAGTTTTGTGTGGTCAGATCATCGGCACAGTGCACCTTCCATAATGATCAACTGTTTTCATAAAAATCTATTCGAAAAACCTGAGACTGAATTATAATCAGAGCATTGACATTTTGCACTTTTTATTTCCACATATAATGTTAATACTTGCAGCAATTGACCTGTCCTTCAACCTATAAACTTGATCAATTCTCCTGAAAAATAGTTCCATAGAATGTTGAATCATGAAAATCCATGCAAAAATTGAGACTAATTTCTTAGTTGTGTTTGTACAGTCTGAAGTGTCTCTCCCTCTGTCCTTGCTTTACCTCCCTTTCCATGTCTGCCTCTCCGATATGCGCCGTCTCCCTTAGCTGGCCTATATAGTTTATCTGCCCCCCCCCAAACAAATATTAATGAAAGTTCCTGTTCTAATCTGACAAATACATGAGGGGTCATGTATTTCCAAGTTACAATCTCAGAATAAATCTAGAAGTGTTGTACACACATATATGGGAAATTAGAAATAGCCTAACACACTATGGTATGGAGGAATTCCAGCCTATACCAATGGAATTTTCCGACATTTCGGAATGACATTCGGATTGTAATTCTGGATTCCTCTGATGGTTGAAGAGTTTTTGAGTGTCATAACACATGTTTCGATGCGAATTAGGCCTATATACAGATGTAACCATTATATGTTTAGCAGTTTGCACTAAAATGTAGCCAAGGCCTAGCCTACACTACAGGTAGGCTATAGGACAATAGGACAAAAATGATTTGCCTTGCGGTACCGGTCGGGAATTTACCTTAAATTAATTTCCCTTAATTAATTTCTCCACTTCAAGTTTCGAAACCATGCCTTTGAAATGGCTTTACTTTTGGTGGATATTTGGTAGGTTGTTTGTCATTCAAAAAAGTACCAATTTTAGGAGCAAATGGAAACCTTTTTTTCCCTCCTGAACATCAATCAGTACGTCAAATCTGCAAGTCATTGCGTCAAAATCGTGTCATAGCGGAAACTCTGGATGAGGCCGATCTTAAGCTTCTGACAAGAGTATCTGAGCTTACATGCTGTTCGATCTTGACATTACGAATCTATCAAATCATTGCTTTTGAAAATATTCATCCTTGAAGATGGCACTTCATTTGATGGGAACTCTTCAGAAAAGTCATATCCCAGATTTGTCAGCACCAGCGGACGAGGGTTTTGTTGAGAAAGCACAATAAGATACACATTTGGGCCTGGCTTATTTCTCCATCAGCAGGTAGGTAGGTACCAGAGTGTTTTCCAGTGTTTGTTACAAGACATTTTTAATTTGAATATAAAACATTAACACATCACTTTTTCCCCCTTTAGGGAAGGCACAGATGTCGAGGAGTACTTAATTAAGGCCAGCAGCAGCCTTACCTCCTGTGCATTGGTGACCAACTACAACCATCCCAGTACTTCATTATAGTATTATATCCCCAGACTGTCGGCAAACACTGGGATTTGTCCGCCGGGCCTCTAAGGCTCCAACGGTCCGCTCTCGGCGCTTCCAATGTACCACCCGTGAGACGCTGTTGAGCCACTGATTTGCCGATGGCCGCCCACCGGCGAACCATCAGAGGCCCGACAGACAAATCACTGGTGGCCCACCAGCGATTGCTGACAGTCGCGGTCGCTGCCGACAGTGGCTGGCATATGCATCGGCTTGCCATTGGGGAAGGTGTCGGAACATAGAGACGTCAGAACATAGAGACGTCATTTTTTGGTTATGTGCAAGTAAGTTAGAGAAGTCACCGTTTAAAAGCCACTACATTTTCAATCTGCACTATGCGCCACAACTCAAGATGGTTTACCAATTTTTTGAGTCCGTGGTGTGCGGCATGGCATCAGGACATGCCGAACACAATTGTGGAATTGAGCTCTGCAATTGAGGGAAGTTCTGATGTGCCAGAAGATGCATAGTTGATATGCTAGCATAATTTTTTGATACCGCCCTGCATAAAGTGATTTTATTGCACACTGGTTGTATTATTAAGTACACTGACTTTAACCAGCAATCATACTTTGTTCTGATGAATTTGGACGCCTCCACAAAACGGAGGTTTGATTATATCAGTTTATTCCCCAACCTTGAATAACATACAAGCTAAGTTTGTGTTTCTATGAACTGCAATTCTGGACTTATGAAGGAGAGGAAGTATTGGTTTTCACTTTGTGTTTGGCCCTCATTGAACTTGCTTCCAAATGCTTTGTGGAATTGTTCATCCACCAAAGCAGCATGTATTGTGTATGAAAATGCTTCAGTGTGACCATACTTTTGAAAGGGGGAATCTGTGGAAGACAGAATTAAGTCCGATCGCCTGTTTAAAATGGCTCCTTGCAACTCACTTGTTATGACATCCAATTTGGAATTAATGTCCTCCAAAGCAATAATGGCAAAATAATGGATATCTTTATCACCTTAAGATACATTGGCATAGCTGGTATCCTTAGAAACACTTCAAATTTTGGACTGGAATTTTTAGTCACTTGACCACACATAAAGGGCTAATTTGTAGTATAGTCAGAATTTATCCAATTTCAGCGATTTTCAATTAAATCCCTTGAAGTCAGTCATCTTGCCACCATTACTTTCAGACTCCCCTGGGGTCACATTACTACTTTAATGAAAAAAGTTCAAATCTGAAAAGAATTTATTTTCGCTTGTTGCACTGGTAATCATTTTGCAATCCCAGAATGGCACCAGAACTATGTTGGAAAACTTGGAAAACCTCCATCCTTCACAACATAAATCAAAGTATCCCATATTTGCAATAAATTCACTTCAGGCAGGGCGATCTCATGGACCATCTGTTTTGGACACAAAGATCTTCAATATTCACATAAGCTCCATATCTCAATGTTGGAAAGTTCTTTTTAGAACATTGTTGGTTTGGCATCGCCGTATCTACCCAAGAAATTATTTCCTATTTGGAAAAAGTTTGGGTTAAAAAAATAATTGTCTGTATACAAAAACCATTTTAAACTCGTGGTCAGTTTGTTCTTACGAAATTTGACACCCTGGTGAAATGAAGACTTGGTTATTTCAGTTGAATCCTTGTCTGTGAAAAGCAATCCAACTAGGTTTCAATTTTAGATGAACTGTAATCCCAAACTTGGAAATAAGTGTTCCCTCCGTGATGGGTCGTCTTTGGCCTGAAAATGAAGACCCTAAAGAATGAGGTTTTGAGCTCATTCTCAAGAGCACATATTTCTTAGTGCGCTGGACCTGTAAAACCCTAAATTTGTGCACTGTGTAGTAACTCAACTTTGGAATGTGCCCCAAATTCACAACATTTTTTCTACATCCTTTTGTACCCTTTTCAGCCAACATAAAATAAAGATGATCTTTTGTATGGTAAATAATTATCTCGGCAACATTTCAAAGTGTTTCATTACTAAATTTCCAACCTTGAGCATGAACCAAAGTAAAAGTGTGCTTTCAACACCATTACCACTTGTATTCTCAAATGAGGGCATGAATCAGGTTGATGTCGATGTCGTATTTCCTTATTTCATTACATGCTAACATTTATTTTAAATCACAGGTCCTCAAGTGAGTTGTCATTCAACCTCCAGGGGTCCATGAAGAAACAGGGAAAGGGGGAGCCAAGTGGCCTGCATGGGAGTCGATGATGGATGAGGATTGTTCACTGTTTTGAATAGGGTTCAACAACCGATACACATGACCCACACAGTAACTACTGCAGAACGTGCTTAACACATAACACATGCGAAATTGGGTTTCGGTATTTACTGTTTAAAGAGTTAGGGTTAGGAAAGCTGTGTTTAGAAATTATAACACAGTGCAGCAACTACTAGAGAAAGTGTCCAAACCCTAAGCGAATCGGTTGGGTTCAGTGTTTATGAAGATCTAGTTGGTATTAGTGGGTATTGGTACAAATTTGAACTTCATTCATTTCTGGGTTTGCAGACAGGCTGTTAACAGAATAGCAAGAAAGTACAAAATTAGCAATGAAAAAAACAAATAAGATGGAAGTTGTTGGATTATGTGCTGTGAAAGTGAAATATTCTGAACAGTTCTAATTATCTGTGTCACAAATTTCTCTTAACAAGTTGCGCGATGAGACCAAAATTGATGTCTTTTATGAACTATACCATTTTCAAAGTGCTTGTTCTAATCTGGTTGTATCTTCGAGCAGAGTTTTCTCATTTTGTACTGTATTCCATTTGTTATTGTTGAATAGATTTTAGAGTAAAGAATACTACATTACGTTGTCTATTTTTCCATTCCGATTATCTAATCTTGCTCCCATCAGGTTCGGTTAGGAATCAGTTCTTGATTCAGTGGGCCTGTGAGGAACCTGAGTGCTATTGATATTGCCCCACCATAAGCTCTCATATAGGAGCCTGATACAACTTCTAAGTGTCAGTTTGGCATCCAGAGGTGTTAATAGTGGAGGTTCAAGTGTTCATTCAAAATCCCAGAGGCGTCACCAGAGCATCATATTAAAGTGTAAATTTAACACTTGGGGAGTGTAAGTTGGACACCCGCGGCGTAAGTTTGACACCTGGGGGTGTGACTTTGGTGTAAGTTTGACACCTGCGGTGATACTTGGGTGTAAATTCGACATCTGGGGGTGTTACTTGGGTGTAAATTTGACATATGGGGGTGTTACTTGAGTGTAAGTTCGACACCTGGGGGTGTAAGTTTGAAACCTGGGGTGTTACTTGGGTGTATGTTTGACACCTGGAGGTTTCACTTTGGTGTACAATTACCACTTGGGGGTGTTACCTGGGTGTAAGTTTGATACCTAGGGGGTGTTACTTGGGTGTAAGTTTGACACATGGGGGTGTTACTTGGGTGTAGGTTTGACAACTGGGGGTGTCACTTGGGTGTAAGATTGACACCCCGGAGGCGTCACCTGGGGGTGTTGATTACATAACTCCTCCGAGTGTTAATAAAGCACTTGTGGAGTGTTAAAAATATATCAATTTTGGTTTTTTCTTTTAACACTCACCGTGTTGTCCCTAATACAAACAGGGCGGGGTGTTAAATATAGCACTTTAGGTGTTAATTTTAACACTTCAATTTTTTGAGTGTACTAGAAAAGACTTGGATGTCAGATCTGAGAATAGCTTGGCCTCCAGGGGCTTCTCCCCGAGACCCCAATATGAGACATCGACTGCCCAACAGTACTCTCAGCCTAGGTCGCAAAACGTTCAACAAAATCCGATACCCCCCACCTCTTCGTCTTTAATGCGAATCGACGAATGCATTTTCATCTGTTTTTGTTTTTTCTTGCTTTCGTATGAACAGACATTTACAAATGGTTGGAAAATTGGAGTGGGACTCTGGTTTCAAATCCAAGTCTCACCCATGTTTGTATTTCAGCCCCCTATGTCCCACGCAAAAGGTCATAGAGAGCACCCCATCATATAGACCTATACACAAATCGCAAACGATTGAAATCGTATCGTGTAAATGCAATTTGGTCGAACTCACACGCAATGGGCTACGTCGCGTAAAAATCGTGAACGATTTAATCGTAGCATTTACACGCACCGACTTTTGCGTACGACAAAATTGTTGAACTTTGCACGATAAGTCGCGCTTGATTAAAAATCCTGAGAAAATCCATTTACACGGAACGATTTATCGGGCACGACTGTCGTTCCCGCCAAATCGGGTGGAAAATCGTAATGTGTAAATGCCCCTTAAAGAATACTAGCACTTATTTATTATCAACAGCCCCAGCCACAGTACCCAGTGGGGGTACCAAGAAACAAACAAGGATGGAGAAGCAGTAGAGGAACGGATCGACCTAAAGCAACTTAGTCTCATTCATGACCCTAAGCTACGGCATTCCTTCTCCAGTGCCCGATGGAAACGTGGCTACAACCCTGATCTTGCCATGGTCACTAGTAACATCGCTGGACTGTGTAAGAAGATCCTGATGGACCCCATCTCATCAAGACAACACCGACCCATTGGTATTCAAAGTAATGCAGCTGTAACCCCAACCATCGTGCCCTTTGGAAGTCGCTCCAATTACAAGAAAGCAAACTGAAATGGGTTTACCAATGAGCTGGAAGAGAAGTTCGAGCATATACGACCAGCAAGCAAGAACTATGACCTGTTCACTAAACTGGTAGCGAAGACTGCTCGAAGACACATCCCACGAGGCGGAAGAGTGGAATACATACCTGGACTCACTGAGAAATGTGCGCGACTCTATGAAGAATATGTCAACATGTTCAAAGCAGACCTTTTCTCTGAGGGAACCACAACACAAGGCCAGAAGGTGATGTAGAACATCGCCCGAGAGCGTCGTAAGACCTAGAACGCCCTTATTGAAAATGTTGACATGTCAAAGAACAGCAAGAAAGCATGGTCACTGATCCGCAAGCTACGTGGAGATCCAAAAGCAGCCGTCCAACACCCAAAAGTTACTGCAAATTAAGTTGCCAACCAACTGTTGAAGAATGGTAAGAGTGGTAAGAGACAGAAGAAAATGAAGCTAAACCGCAACACGAACAGCGAAGACCCTGTTTTCACATGACCCTTTACCATGGGAGAGCTGGAAACCCGAATGTCTGCCCTCAAACCAGGAAAGGCAATTGGATTTAATGAGATCGCAACTGAACAAATCACGTACTGTGGCCCTAAGGCAAAGAAGTGGCTTCTCCAACTACATAATGAATGCTTAGCAACACACAAGCTCCATATGATCTTGAAGAAAGCTCAAGTTATAGCACTGCTGAAACCTGGGAAAGATCTATCAGTTCTCAAGAACTTCCGGCCAATCTCACTCCTGTGTCACACCTACAAGCTTTTCGAACGCCTGATCCTCAACAGAATTCATCCTGTTGTTGATGAACACCTCATTCCCGAACAAGCAGGTTTCCGTCCCGGCAAGTCCACGACTAGCCAAGTACTCAACCTCACACAGTATATCAAAGATGGTTACGAGAAAGGTATGGTAACTGGTGTAGTGTTTGTCTACCTCTCATCTGCCTACGATACAGTCAACCACATATGCCTTCTCCACCAAATCCTGGAGCTTACTACGAACATCCACCTAACAGAGTTGATCGAAAACATGCTAGAGAACGGACTCTTCTTTGTTAAGCTCGGGGAAAAAAAGAGCATATGGCAAAGACTCATGAATGGCCTCCCACAGGGGAGTGTGCTCGCACCACTCCTCTTTAACATCTCCACCAACGACCAACCAAGAAATTAAGACACTTGCCGCTTATGCAGACGATCTTGGCATAGGTGCACAAGATGCAGATTTCACAATTGTCGAAGAGAGACTTTCTAATGCCCTTGCAAAACTAACACCTTATTATGAAGAGAACAACCTCCGTGCATATCCATTTAAGACACAGGTGTGTGCCTTCCATCTGCGAAATCGAGAAGCGTAGCGTCAACTGCAGGTCAACTGGTCAGGAACCCCTCTTGAACACTGCGAGCACCCAGTCTACCTTGAAGTACCTCTGGATAGATGTCTCTCTTTCAAGACCCACATTGTGAAGACCGAGCGCAAAGTGAGTGCTAGAAACAACATCGTCAGCGAGCTTACAGGTACATGCTGGGGTGCCATGCCCACAGACTCTGAAAGGGTAGGATCAGTAGAATCTGTGCATGTGTTATGGAGTGTGAAACGGTAAGTAAAGCGAAGTAAATTCTGAAATCAACTGCTTTAGGTCTCTGCTACTCAAGTGCTGAATATGACTGCCCTATTTGGGAAAGATCCCCCATGCTAAGAAGCTAGACCCTGAGCTCAACACTAGCTGCTGCCTCATCACAGGCTGTGTTAAAGGCAGGCATGACTGAAGAAAAAAGGCTATTAGAGGCGGCCGGGCAAGAGCCAGGCCTACTACTGAAAGGGGTTTGAGTAACATCAACAGTAGTTGTGTTGAAAATGTCATACAGTTTGTTGCATAACCATTCATATTGAATGCACATATCTTTAGGTGTAATACTCCAACCGAGGTCGTCTGGAGTTCAATCTACCGGCACTGGCGGCTTCTTCATTCTTGGTGCCCTTTAAGTCAACACCTACGGTCTACATATCCTGGCAGGTATAGCCTAACCAGATATACGACGAAATGCAGCAAGCAAGAAAGAAAGAACGCCAACGACAGGCTACAGATGAAAGACATCCTAGAAAGAGCTTCTGAAGTGTGTCACCCCCCTTTAGCCCCTTGAAACCTTTCTTACCCTCTTGGCTTTCTCCAGAAGTTTCACTGTCATGTTGCCAGTTCCTGGACCCACCTCCAACACAGTCTCAGTGTTCCTGATGGATGCCTTTAAAAGGAAAAAAAGCCTGTTGAATATTTGAACATGGTGTAGATACTGTAGAGCTAATACATTTTGAAAGTGATAAATACTATCTTTTACTATCCCAAAACCTCGAACTAAATATGATTTCACAACAACAGGTCTACCAAAAGAGGAAAAAATATTAAAAATTAATTACAATTTAGTAACACAATCCAGAGCCATTTGTAGTAGAGCCAGGGTTCGAAATAAATGGGCGCACAGGCGCAATTTGCCCCCGTCATTGCTCTGATTGGGCCCGTCAAGCCCCGAAGTCGGTACGTACGGGCGCAACTTTTTTTGAAAAAATAGCGCCCGTAACTGATGACGGATATCATTGGCAAAAAGTTAGACCCAAGTGGAAAAAATAAGATCTGGTTAAATTCATTTTCTTGCATATGAGAATGTCAAAATTCTAGTGATTTGTGCCTAAAAACTATCCAAATCAGATGGATTTATCGGGTAGAAATTTTAAATGGATTGAACCGTATTTGTAATCAGGAAGCCTACACTCAAAACACTGCAGATCTCATGCACTGCATGCCGCACCTGTCAACTATTAGGTAATCACGAACATCGTTGCGAGACCGTCTGCAGACAATAGCCAGGTCGAAGTGCATTAAATAAACTGCACATCCCTACAAATATTTTCTGATGAAACTAAATGCCGGTATATGCTAAGATTAAGATGTTGAGAGTAATTCAATTTTAGTGCATTTGAAACAATTGATTCTCCAAAACATAACCTAAACATATACCCCGAGCCACAACCTGATAAATATTAGTGTGAAATATTACTTTAAAAACCTAATCGCGATGTATTGTGCGACCAAAACAACTGTTTCACACAGTGATGTATCAGCATGCGCTAGTGCTTAGCGGTTGACTGCATGTGGTTCGCATTTTACACTATGATGAACACATGTGTCCAGCAATGCAAACTTACTGGCTTCCTGACCGGTTATTGGAAAAAAACACAATTTATATTTCCTGAAAGCGAACTCTTGTGGCTTTCTAACTAATCATTCCTGTGTCTGTACCGTATATGAACAACGAATAGTTACAATTTCAAAAATGTTAAAAATAGTTTCATACAGCAAATTACATCCTGGCTTATCTATCAAAACAGGTAATCAAAGTACAGAAGACCTCTGTCCACATTGAAGCCAGCGCATGCGCTGATTGGCTAGTTGAAATCAGTTACCTTGACAATGGTTTCAA
>JAODUJ010318453.1:0-15308 GCA_027564615.1 Psolus chitonoides
AATCGAGAACCCACACCCCTCCAACCATAGACCAAATTTTGTCATTATAGCTCCTACAGTTCGGGAGAAAAGCTGCTAACAAGCAGCAAGGTGCACAGACACACACATACACACACACGCTGTAGTAACCACTAAGTCTCTCTCTGAACATAGTTCAGGCGAGACAAAAATGTCAGGCCTTTTTGAGGAAAAAAGTGGTCTTGTTCTACCAACTTTGTTAGGGTTATTGGTAATTTTTAAATGCCCGTAACTAGAGAACCCAATGTCCGATCGAGCTGAAAATTACGGAATTTGAATCAGCATTGTCTATTTACCCGGTATATTAATTTGGCGCACTTCTGAGAGCTGTGTGGGGTGGTGAGTGGGCGAAATTCAACAAATGGCCTTGCTGTACCAAGTCTGTTAGGGCTTTCTCTTCAAATGCTTATAACTCAATAACGGAAGGTCCGATCGAGCTGACTCAACAACGAAACGAGATATAGAAAAACAAATGCCGCCATCGTAATTAGGGTTTGGGGCCAAGTACCCAATTCCCCCAACTGGCATCCATTTTCACCCATTTTTTTCGAAATCACCTGATTTCCCCAGACCGAGCATAGAGGTGGTGGGGCCATGCCCGCCCCCGGTCAACCCTGTGCGCACGCCACTGATTAATGGCAACATGTGAGATAACGGACGGGGCGTCATTGCGTTGGCTGCCAGGGGTGTAGTAGTTTAAGTGAGCACCAATGGTGCTAGCATGGTCTTCATCAGGTGAACAATGATGATCAGGGGCTAAGCCACAAGTCGTTCGAGGGCATCGACCTTGATACAAAACTGTGCACCCTCATCCATATCCCCCAATTACCTTTGGTAACATATACTGCATGTCATATTTCTCCTTGAGCTCGTCGAAGGTGAGCAGTGTCGATTTGTATCCGCATCTCTCTGCAGTTTTCATGGGGTCACCCTCTACTCTATGGGCAAAGAGGACAATCTTGAGCAGTCGGAGTGGTAGTCCGGCCTTCATCCAGCGCACAGCAGCTTCAACCATTCCCTTGAGCATAACCTCTTTATTATAGCCCTAAAGTAGGTAAACAATTGCATAGTTTTCACTTATAGCAAAAATCTGTGTTTGGTGATCAAACATACTTTTATTTCACAAAATGTAGACCCTGTTAGCCATGAAAAAATACCTCCACGGACGTTTCATCTCAGAAATTGCCCGATTTGCAAAGAAATAACCCTGAAACTCTGAGTGGGGGTCACAGCACCCACATGGGCTTATATCCCAACTTTGTAAAGTCTTCGAAGGAACAGTTTTTCAAGTACAACACATACTACATATACCAGAGTCACTGTGCATCATTCATGCAGATCACATGCTGTGTACAGGGATTACTGTAGTGTTAAAACACAATTACGTAGTTAATGAAGCTTCATTGTGTGATCTCCGTGGAGTACGTCTTGTGCATCACGCTAATGAATTAACGACACAATCTCATACACAGTAATCTCCATACATACAGTAGCATATCTTGTGCAGCACGCCAACAAATTAATGACACAACCCCCTGATTATCATACACAGTAATGTCTGTACATAGCACATCTTGTACATCACGCTGACGACACCAATGATGAAGCCGATAGGAGTTATGCTTCAGCCTACGTAAGCACTGTAACCAATACTGGAAACTGTAGATCTTGTTGGAGGCCTATGAAAATATTACAGCTTTTTAAAAGACTTGGCAACAAGGCAAACAGAATGCTGAACAGAATGCAAGTCTGTATTTTGTGTGACTTCAGTAAATTTTATAACCCCATCTGTGCATTTTGTGATAACTAACTGTGTGGAAATTAACACACATTTTTGCTTCAACACATTCAGTCTCACAGAGTTCTTGCAGTGAACTCTCACCATCACTAACAGGGTGGGTATACGTGATAATGGTACCAAACAAGATATTTGAACAACCATTGTGCAGCAGATACCAACATCTATGGCCTAGCGCAGTGTCTGATTGATGTTTTCATCCCTCCTTAATCCAATGACCATGTGTCTTCTGCCATATGGTTCATTGCCTCCAGCACAATAGTAATTGTAAATGAGCTCTGTGGGCAGTAGTACAAATGCATCACTACTGTAACATGTTTTTGCTAACATGTCTTACACGAGATTGGGACTAAATGAGTTATTTGAACAGCCATTGTGTGGCACACTGCCTAACACAGTGTCTTGCCGATGTCTTTGTCTCTACATTCCATCAATCATGTGACCACCCTACATTACCTCCAGCACATCATGGAACAATGTGCTAAGCAGTGATGAGCATTGCATGCAGTAGTACAGACATACGGCTAACTCGTTTAACACATTTATTCCTACACAGTGTTTGCATGGCACACTCACTGTCATGTATATATGTGACATTGGGACCAAACAGCAGACTCATTGGTATCGGGGTTAATGCCAGAGAAAAGTTAGTGCCAGATAATTTTAAGTTGGTGTCGGCAGATTTTTCGGGACATCACGGTCTAACCGGAACCACATATCGCAGTTTTAGGTAGTAGAGTCCTTTACTGGTTCTCTTTTTTCACTCAACATACTTGTGTGAGAATTTAAACAATATTGCTGCCATTGCCATGGCTATTTGTTTAAATATATTTGCGCAAGGGTTCCAGCTACGGTGGGCGGCGCCGGGCAGGGTATCAGTATTTGCGCCCGGAACTCACAGTCAAATGTACTGTTCCGCCCTGCACCGATTTTCCACATAATAAACTGAAACGTTGCCAAAAATGCGCTATTTTGATCGTATTCCAAGCATACGTTTATTACGTGCTGTAATTGCACATATAATAAGGTCAAATAGCACCATTCTGGATCTAAGCCCCCTTAAAGATACAAAAATTAGTAGACCTATCGCAGATAAATATTGGCCCCCATTCCACGTCAGGGAGTATGGTCTGGGAATGCGATTGTGGGGGGGGGTTAATTCATTCTTCTAGTTGTTGTTTTTCTTGTAGGGTAGCTATGCTACACATTTTTACAGTAATCACAAGAATGTGCAAGAACATGAAAACAAGTACACTGAATTCGTTTGCTAAAGTAGGATTTCATATTTACTAAGGTGTCTCCTGGGGGTATTTATTCCCTCAGTTTATTGATATATGGGTACTTGTTTTCGGTTGTGAGGGTTGATAACTACACATAAACTGGGTGTGCTTCAGTAACTATTGAGACGAGGAATCGTATTATGCACTTGTCAATTGTAACCATGCACATCTCCCCCAGGAAAGTGTTTCGTAAACCCTCTGGCGCCGGGCACTTATTTGGCTCTAGCTAGAATCCTGCTTTGTGCCTAGTGACGGTCGTTCAGGGCTAGTGCCGGCTATAGCTGACTGGCGCCAACCGGCGTGGCTACAACACTGATTGGTGTCCATCTGCCTGGCATGTGCAGTGCCTTGCTGATGGTTTTGTCTCCACATTCCACCAATCATGTGACTGCTGGCAGGGCTCATTGCCTCCACCACATGCTGGAATAACACAGTGAGAAAAACAGTGACAAGATCCGCATGAATTATTACAGACATACTACTCACATGTTTACCACAGTTTCCCCAAAACCCACTGTTTTGGGTATTCACGAGCTACAATACTTACCGCTATGTGGCTTCTAATTTGCATATTCGACCCGATTGCTTATAATAAACGGAACCTTTGTAGCACTCAATGCCACCCACCTGAACTGGGCATATAGGAATGGTAACCCTCATAATTTTGCTTCCGTTTAAACAAAGCACATGGCTTGTCTTATCCGGAACATTTTTACATCTTTTTCCATCAGATTATTTATGCAAATTAGAAGTCGCATGGTCGGTAAGTATTGTTAGGCGAAGTGAATCAGTCTGACTCACACAGGGGTTTTCACAGGTCACCCTTGCTGAGGCATTTACATGACTTTGAGACCAATGGAGGCTATTAAACAAGCATTATATGGCAGATATGGGTTTCTATTGCCAGGCATTGTCTCGCAGTGCCTGCCATCATGCTTTATTGCCTTCAGCTCCAGCATATCTTGGAACGATGCAGTACTTACAGTATGGGTTTCTATTGCCAAGCACAGTGTCTCCTCATGGGACAGTGGCTGTAACCATGCCTCCAGCATATCCTGAAACAATGCAGTACATATGGGTTTCTGTTGCAATGTAGCATAGTGTCTCCACATGGGACAGTGGCTGCCACCATGCTAATTGCCTCCAGCGTATCCTGGAATAATGCAGTCAGCAGTACATGGGTTTATATTGCTCAGCACAGTGTCTTCCACATGGGACAGTGGCTGCAACCATGCTTTATTGCCTCCAGCATATCTTGGAGGAATGCAGTACGCAGTACATATGGTTTCTATTGCTCAGCACAGTGTCTCCACATGGGACAGTGGCTGCAACAATGCTTCATTGCCTCCAGCATATCCTGGAAGAATGCAGTGAGCAGTACATGGGTTCTATTGCTCGGCACAGTGTCTCCACATGGGACAGTGGCTGCAACCATGATTCATTGCCTACAGCATATCCTGGAAGAATGCAGTGAGCAGTACATATGGGTTCTTTTGCTCGACAGTGTCTCCACATGGGACAGTGGCTGCAACCATGCTTCATTGCCCCAAGCATATCCTAGAAGGATGCAGTTGGCAGGACAATGGGACATATGGGTTCCATTGCTCGGCACAGTGTCTCCACATGGGACAGTGGATGTCACCATGCTTCATTGCCTCCAGCATATCCTGAAAGAATGCAGTAAGCAATACATATATGGGTTCTATAGCTCGGCACAGTGTCTCAACATGGGACAGTGTCTGAATCCATGCTTCTTTGCCTCCAGCATATCCTGGAAGAATGCAGTAAGCAGTACATATGGGTTCTATTGCTCAGCACAGTGTCTCCACATGGGACAGTGGCTGCAACCATGCTTAATTGCATCCAGTATATTCTGGAAGAATGCAGTAAGCAGTACATATGGGCTTTCATTGCTCGGCACAGTGTCTCCACATGGGACAGTGACTGCAACCATGCTTCATTGCTTCCAGTATATACTGGAAGAATGCAGTAAGCAGTTCATATGGGTTTCTGTGCTCGGCACAGTGTCTCCACATGGGACAGTGGCTGCAACCATGCTTCGTTGCCTCCAGTATATCCTGGAAGAATGCAGTACATATGGGTTCTATTGCTCGGCACAGTGTCTCCACATGGGGCAGTGGCTGCAACCATGCTTCATTGACCCAGTATATCCTGGAAGAATGCATTGAGCAGTACATATGGTTGCTCAGTACAGTGTGTCCACATGGGACAGTGGCTGCAACCATGCTTCATTACTTCCAGTATATCCTGGAAGAATGCAGTAAGCAGTACATATGGGTTCTATTGCTTGGCACAGTGTCTCCACATGAGACAGTGGCTGCCATCATGCTTCATTGCCTCCAGCATATCCTGGAACAATGCAGTCAGCAGTACATGGGTTCCTATTGCTCGGCACAGTGTCTTCACATGGGACAGTAGCTGCCACCATGCTACATTGCCTCTAGCATTAATTGGAACAATGCAGTCAGCAGTACATGGGTTTCTATCATTCAGCACATTGTCTCCACATGGGACAGTGGCTGCCACCATGCTACATTGCTTCCAGCATATCCTGGAACAATGCAGTCAGCAGTACATGGGTTTCTATCGCTCAGCACAGTGTCTCCACATGGGACAGTGGCTGCCACCATGCTACATTGCTTCCAGCGTATCCTGGAACGATGCAGTCAGCAGTACATGGGTTTCTATTGCTCATCACAGTGTCTCCAAATGAGACAGTGGCTGCCACCATGCTTCATTGCCTCCAGCGTATCCTGGAACGATGCAGTAAGCAGTACATGGGTTTCTATCGCTCAGCACAGTGTCTCCACATGGGACAGTGGCTGCCACCATGCTACATTGCCTCCAGCGTATCATGGAACAATGCAGTCAGCAGTACATAGGTTTCTATTGCTCATCACAGTGTCTCCAAATGGGACAGTGGCTGCCACCATGCTACATTGCCTCCAGCGTATCCTGGAACAATGCAGTCAGCAGTACATGGGTTTCTATTGCTCAGCACAGTGTCTCCACATGGGACATTGGCTGCCACCATGCTTCATTGCCTCCAGCGTATACTGGAATGATGCAGTAAGCAGTACATGGGTTTCTATTGCTCGTCACAGTATCTCCACATGGGACAGTGGCTGCCACCATGCTTCATTGCCTCCAGCGTATCATGGAACAATGCAGTAAGCAGTACATGGGTTTCTATTGCTCGTCACAGTGTCTCCACATGGGACAGTGGCTGCCACCATGCTTCATTGCCTCCAGCGTATACTGGAACGATGCAGTAAGCAGTACATGGGTTTCTATTGCTCGTCACAGTGTCTCCACATGGGACATTGGCTGCCACCATGCTTCATTGCCTCCAGCCTATCATGGAACAATGCAGTAAGCAGTACATGGGTTTCTATTGCTCATCACAGTGTCTCCACATGGGACAGTGGCTGCCACCATGCGTCATTGCCTCCAGCGTATACTGGAACAATGCAGTGAGCAGTACATGGGTTTTTATTGCTCGTCACAGTGTCTCCACATGGGACAGTGGCTGCCACCAAGCTTCATTGCCTCCAGCGTATACTGGAATGATGCAGTAAGCAGTACATGAACAAGGGGTTAGAGTATCGGCCTGGCAGCCGGAGGTCAGGAGTTCAACTCCAGGTCGGATCATACTGCTATTTGTATCCTTGGTGCTCAGCATCGAACAATGGAGTAGAGACAAGCGTGAGACTTGTGTGCAACTCTCCTATGTGCTAATACTCTAATCTAGGAGTATTATAGTTTTTCTCGAACTATGTGATGCTAAGACCTAATGGGTTAAATTAACCAGTTAACACAGGTTGTCTAATTATGCAGGTACCTGTTCAGTGCAGTTACCGACTTGACAGAGTACTAGGTAACCACTTAAACCAACCCAGAGATATTGCAGGCAATCGTAGAAGAGAAATCTGAAAATTGCTGGTGGTCTTGAGGAGGCCAATATCAAACAAATTCGAAATTTCAACTCAAAACATTCTATATGAAGAATTCAAACATCTGTCTGTATTTAGAGGTAACTTTTACCAAAACCAACCAAGAGTCCTTCTCACCAGCTTACCAAAAGATGGGGGGGCAGGCCCACCACTTTTTTATTGGTGCTTTCAAGATTTTTCAGTACATTTGTCAATACATTTCTTCTCCTTTAACCTCCCCTACCTCACATTTTGACACCAAGGTACACTAGTGATTCTAGTCCAGGGGTGTTCAATTATTTCAATTCTGATAGATACATCATTATAGTTAATCCTTGTGGTTAGATGCACATTGCAATAACCTGTTTTCATGACATTTACAGCCAAAATCGGTAAAAGTAAGTTAGGTGAAATTTGAATATTTCCATTAATATTTTGGACAGAACATGAATAATGATAACATTCTGGCAATATTTTGCATATACTTTGACAAAAATCATGCTATGGTCAGATTACCATCAAATTTAGTTTTACGGCCACTGGAAATTGTAAACAACCTGTGGAAATAAAGGCCAAATGGCTACTTTGCATTGCACTCTCACTGCAGCCCTGTATCGCACAGGTGGATTCATGTACAATATACATCTGGATCTTACCTGATTTCCTGTGTTGAGCAAGGGACTTATGACCGAGCCGTCCTCATTTTTTAGAATCGGAACCAAGCACCTGAAGGCATCCCCTATCATCTCTTGGGCTGGAGTCGAAGATGAACTATAAAGGATGAATAAGAAATTATATCACATTTCATCATCATCATTATATTCGTCTGTTTACATACAAGGGTTGGACGAGTACAAGTGATTCTCCTCCAAGCACACCTGTCCCTAGCAAGATCATGACTGATACCCTTCTCCAGCAAATCCCTCTGAACAACCTCATCCCACATCTTCCTATGTCTCCATCTAGCTCTTGTACCAGCAATCTCTAAATACTTGCATTTACTAACCCAGTTCTCTGCATCCATTCTTTCAAGATGGCCATACCACCTCATTCTTCTCTTTTGCACACAGTCACTTATCCTATCAAGCTTAAGCCCACCACTGAGCTCATCTGAACTATGCCTGGTCCTTTAGGTTCGCGTTGCAATTCCACCGAATCACATGCATGTCATTCTCTAAATTCTGAAGAACTTCAGTGTTAACAGCGCCCATGCAGGTCTCCCTACCATACACGAGTTGCATCGAACAACCCACCCTTGAATCTGGCTGAAACACTCTTATCTGCCCCACCGCTGGAACTAACAGTGTCACCAAAGTAACAAAATTCCTGCACTACCTTTATTGAACCACCATCACACTTTACTGCATCTGGGACAGGATCATTATTTTTTGTTTCATTACTACAACTTTGGTACTTGAGAATCTTCTCTCAGCCTGCCCTTAATTCCACCTTTTAACCTTTCACAAGTGCTATTTTGATAGTGGGAACCTATGGACTCTCGAAACCTCTGGTTTGGGGATATACGTGCGATTCTCCATCATCATGCATGCCCTAATTAGTAGCTTTTGTCAATGCCCCTTTCTCTATTCAGCAATCAGCACCCCACTCTTCCACTAGTAGGGGGCACACGTTTCCTTTTTACAATCTGAACAACTTGAACTTGTGTAATTTTAGTGTCTGTTTTCAGAGCTATTTTTCACTACTTCCCCTTCAGCCTTCTAATAATATTTGGAGATTTCTCCAAGGTTCTCCTGCACTGTAATACACCTTGTACACTATTTTGGGGAGGGGGTCTGTCATATTTTGAGGTGGTAGCATGCACGGAGTCACCAATTTGTATTATGAAGGCTAGGGTTGAAATCCTGCCTGGGTCTTTGTTTGTTGCTGGTCTAGCTATTTCTGGTATTGTTGTGACATGAGTGATAGGTTCTTCGGATTCATTTGGCAGTTCATCAAGCTTAGTGTATGGCTTTGTCCGAGTTATCTAAGCTGCTGAATTACTATAAAACATGAAAAGGGCCTATATAATCTGGTCATTCTACTGCTTCTCGTGCATTCTTTTTGGTGAATTATTCCAGACAAATAGTTAGGGGCTACCTCATAAATACACTTATGAACAAATATGTCAAAACTTTGAACTGTATCCTAGCCTCAACTGGCAACCAGTGAAGTTGCCTAAGAATGGGGGTGACGTGCTGGTACTTAGATTGGCAAGTGATGACTTTTGCAGCAAAATTGTGGATTTTCTGCAGACGAGTTGAAGTGGCTTTTGAAAGACAAGAAGCACAATTGCAAAAGTCAAGAAAGGCAGTGATATTATAAATGCATACAGTATTGAAATCTCAGTAGCTTCCTGTGTCAAATGACCTGATTGAGTTAATATTTTGCAAGCTTATACAGCACGATTGGATGACACATAAATAATAATCTCAAGAGTGGCCGTGCAACTTCTAGTGTCCGAAATTTATGTGCGGAGGACACAATACTAGCGCCCATGACTTTTCAAAGCTGGGTCGCTGGCTATCGTACACGCTGTGGTAGACTAAATGAAAAAAGTTTGACAAAACGGGTGAGTCAAGCAATGTAAATCTCAGTTGACATTGTTGAAAAAGACTGGTCAAAGCTTTTGATCTGTGTCAACTTCGGATGACCCATTGAGCCTTTCTTGGGTTGGAAGGTAAACTGATTCCACCAGTAGATCTGATAGTACAAAATTATTACTCACAATTTAGTTTCAAAACATAGCAGTCTTTTGTACGGGAGATGCTCCGGTAAAGGCTTTGACCACCAACAGCTGTATAGCTGTCTTAAATCCTCCTCTTTATCCTGAGACACTGATCTGACATTCAATCGCAGGTTACGTAGCAGTGCACCGATGAGTGAAGTAGGGGTAGCAGCATAGTCCCCTGTAAGATGAAGACAAGGTAAACCAAGGTAAGACCAAGTGTTAACAACAGCTGTCTGTCTTGAATCCTCTTTTTTCACATGATACCTGCCAGACATTCCTCTCAGGTTACACATGTAGCAGTGTATGGATACAGTATGTCGAGTAGGCGGTTACAGTCACGTGGCTGTAGCCCCTGCAATGTGGAAGATAATAAACCTAAGTTGGAAGAAAAATGCATGCATTCGGAAAATTACATTTCAAAATATCAGGGGAGAATGACTTAAATGAAAAATTCATTATTTTCATATCTAATGGCAAATGTACAGTAGGGGTGGTAGCAGTAGCAGTCTCTAAACCCAAGTATGTCAACTATTTATTGAGTAAAATTTGTTACAAAGAAACATTGTACTTTTTGGATATATTAGGACAGGACAAATTGGTGAATGCTTGCAGAAATTATGTGGGACTTTGATGCCACCCTACCTCCACACCCAGTTTAGCATCAAGTGTCAGAAATAACACCGAGCATAATTTATATTTTATTAGCATCTTAGGATGTATACATAAACCTGCACACGTACACAAGCAAATTCAATCATTTCACTTCCTCTGTGCTAATACTCTATTAAGGAAGAGCTAAGAATTAATTTCAAACACAGGAAAAGCTTCATTGATGATCTCATGCAGCATGACAAAATAGGTTGAGTTTTTCCTTAATGCTAGAATCATAGTTAATTTTGAACTATTGTTTTGTGATCACGTATACCCAAATGATGGATTCTCTCATCGGTTCCGATGAATGAGTGTCAGGCATCATCGGTTCCGATGAATGAGTGTCAGGCATCATCCTTCCTTGTGTGAGCACCGCGGTGGAATGACAGGCCGATTTCAGAGCCAGAGATCTCCCCACAAATGTGACAGTCATTACCGCAAGACTCCTTGTTAGTGCAGCTCTTCCTCTGACATGCATAATTTATTCTGCAAGTTTTCTACACAAGTGGTCTCAAATGTTTAACATGTATATATGTACAGTATGTGACTTATGTTCCCAAGTTTTATCAATAATGTTACAAATTTCAATGTTTGCTTTTGGGAATCTTTGTATCAAAGGCATGGTCGGCCTTCTTGACGGTGGCCATCCTTCAATTGTCCATATAGAAGTGCCGTGGCTATGGAAAAATCGTCCATGCGGACAACATACTCTGTCCAGCGTAACTGGCACCTCATGAGTTTGGCCTCAATACCTTCAGTTCCACAACATTTTAATATTTCAGTGTTTGTTCAGCATGAACACAAATACCACCACAATAACATACAGTAATAAATAACACACATTCAGTTTGAAACCAAAATAAATTTCAATGGAATATACTGCAATTGTACTGTACCAGCTCTGTAAAATAGTCTGCCAAAAAATAAGAACTCAGTACGTTTCTTCTACCAATTACTCCTTTGGTTGGTAGTTATAGTTGATAATAGAGTAACAAGAGCACCAATGGTGCAGCAGCTCATACCTGATAGGGTATTTGCACATCAGAGCAATTCTAAGCAACGGACACCAGATGAATTTGATTTGATATGCCTAATATTATTCATTTCTGACCTACTGTAACTTCATTCATGGCACAATCAGTAGAGGAGCAAACCCTCAACACTCATACAATCTGTCTATGATCTAGCTTTCCATGCTTCCAGTTAATGACTTTCAACAACCCCAAGGTGACCTTTGACCTGAACTTCCTGATAACTCCTGAAGAGAGCACTACCAGAGTATTATTTATTATCATGACAAACCCCCAACACTGTACCGTGTAGTTTTTTTTGTGTGTTCAGGTAATGGCCTCTATTGACCCTAGATGACCTTTGACCTTGTATTCCTGAACACCCAAAGGAAGCACTACCAGAGTATTATTATGACAAACCCTCAACGCTGTACAATCTAATCTGTAGGAGAAGCATTTTTCGTGTTTTCAGTAAATTAAGGAATAAACTGCAATTGTGAGACTTTTACTGGGAAAAAAACAGTCAAGAATTTAGCTGAATCACGGACGGGGCGAATCACAACCAAATGATAAAAATGTGATTTTTGCATACTAATGAGGCTAGCCATCCGTTATTGCAAAAATAACAGATGGCTAGAGCTGGCCAATCGACCAATCAGATTCAAGTATATGAAATAACGGACAGCAAGGGGTTGTAGAATGGCATCTATTGACCTTTGATCTGAAATTCTTGACAGGTTTTGATGGCCCCACACCCATTGAGCCCAAGTTTCGTAAAAATCCCTCAAAGCCTGTACATGTACACAAGGGAGCAATTGTGGACAGATCAACAGATAGAGTGATAGACAAGAACCATCACAATAGCTCACACCAGCATGCTGGTAGGAGCTCAAAATTAGGTTGTGTTACTGATTTTTCAAGAATGAAAAGAAATTTATGTCATATATTGTTTCTTGATTTTTAGCAATTACAAACTCACTGTATTCCAGGTTTAAATTCTACTTACCATGGAATGCAGAGACAAAAACGACATCAACTTCATCCTTCTTCTCCAGTTTAGTGATATCCCCCAGACAGAGCTCTATCTCACATTCCCCCGTTTGAGTTAGAACCTTGATGGAGTTTAGGAGCATAAAACCAGACATCTTGCTGGAGTAATGACGGAATCAACGGCAGTCATCCAAAATCTCTGAAATCAAGAACATTCATGTTGAAATAACTTGCCATCTAGACAGTTCTATTTCACATTCTCCTTTTTGGGTTAACCCCACCAGAGCACAGCTCCAATTTCACAAGGGGACCTGGCAGGACAATGACTGAACCGAGGCCTATGCCCTGCCCCCATTGTACGTCACACCCAGCAGTGTCACGCCCCAGCGCCTTGCATCCCTGTGCTTGAAATTTGTGGTTGCTACTCGCAGTTCCAAGCTAGGCATGGCCAGGTAAAAAGAGGGGTGTGAATCCCACCCCGAATGCCTTATATAAGGATAAACTGAGCCCCTGTGCATTCATTATACATTCGGCCGATTCCCGGCTAGGAACATCTCTGCGAGCGGATGGCCTCCTTTCGTTACTAATGGAATCTGGGGGGACAATGGCTGAAACCAGGCTTGCACGTCCCTATTGTATACCACACTTTGGCAGCATCACGCTCCAGCGCCTCTGCAGCCTCATGCTCGAAATTCGTGGTCGCTACTCACAGTTCCGAGCTAGGCGTGACCAGTGAAAGAGGGGGGTGTGAATCACACCCGAAAATTGACAGAGTTTAGCAGCATGACATCTGGGAGTAATGGCCTGTCATTAGGCAGCAGATCTACATCCGAAATCTCCAACAGTTGTGACCAGAGTTGTGGAGGGACAATCAGTACAGTTTACTAATTCATGGTCGGAGCCTCCCTGGTGGTGTTCAAGCCTTCAGGGGGAGCACTTTGGCAGGGGTCTATGCATTCACAAACTGATAAAAGACAGCAAATTATTGTGCTCAGAATGCAATATACAGTAGCCTACTTACAAGAAGAAACAAAAAAAAATTAATGGATGTTCCACTCACTTTTACAAAAAATTGTACTGTTCAGTACCTGTAAGCTTACATTTTGTTTAAACAAAGTTAATATTAAAAGTACACGCAGGGTTTGTTGTTTCAGCTACAAAACTAGTTTTGAAAAACAATTTTTTATATGAATATCACCAGAAATTTCCAATAATTACGATTTGGCTTTCATGGGAGGTTTAATCCAAGTATACTTGATTAGAATTTGACAAAATATTGAAATGAGATTCAAGGGTGTCGCTCATTATTTTCAGAAACTACTGCTGTAATATGAAAACGATAACTTCAGATTCAGTCTAGCCTACAGAGAAATCGTGCAATAGGTACTATGTATGTTTTAGAACGTAAACGAGAATACAGTTTCTTGAAGCTAGCAACGTTTTTGACTACCGTAAAAATCAATTGATGTGAAAACTATTTGTGTGCGAACGAAAACTGTTCTACACAGTATTTTGGGAGTAAACAAAGATTATTAGATGTTATTATATTGGAAATACTTTTGGAATATGTAAAAAGAACTACACAACTTGACTGTTTTTCACAAGCAAACCTACCAAACCCTGTATATACCTTTAAGGTGTCCACAATATAATATTGACTCACAGCTGGTTCAAAGTCAAGGTTATCGGTGCATCCACGAATTAGGGGTCCAGGGTGTCCCGGTCACGTCCAACACTCAATGTATATATAGCGAGCCTGACTGCTTTCAATCCCGAAAAGACTTCAAATAACTTGAAACCTAAACAAGATTCTTTAATGTGTATTTCTGGTAAAGTACTTTTATTTCGTTGCTCTACAACATATCTCTTCGAAAAGTTAGCCTTCAGTTCGCCTTCAAGAAGGGAAAAGCCTAATGTTACGAAACAATAATGTTAGGCTGCGTCTCATTTGAAACGAGCCATTAATTCAATAGAGAAAGTAAGCTTCAAAGACGAGAGAAATGTTGAAAGGTATGTGTCACAAATCAATGTCTTGGTGTTAGGGAATAGTTTCATTGTTAAATGCTTAAAAGGTTTCATTCTTAATGCACTTGTCAATTGTAATCCCGGCCCTGGGGGACCTGGGGATAGCGGACACTTTGCCGTGGATGTGCAAACAAATGTGTCCCCGCTATGCCGGGGAGTTGCACGATGTTTAGCGGGGGTTTGCGCAGCATTTGAAGGAGCTGGGATTCGTAGCAGGGATGTGCGCTAATTTAGCCGGGCACTTAGCGGAGAGGAGGCGGGGATTTTATTTATGACTGCTATTGCTAAAACAGTGCATTTCCGCTGGGGTATCCAGAATAGATTCATACTAGTATTGTGGTATGGAATATCCCAGATATTGAATTAGGCCTAATTATTTTACTGATAGACCCAGTTCAGAAGTTTCAAGTAACGAATGAATACAACAGTACAGAATTTGCTATTTGAATAAGTTAGTATGATATACAAGTACAACTGACCGAGAAACCTTACGAAAAAATGAATAGCCTACTACTGATAAATGATGGCTTCCGCATTTTCCCTCAAAAATATGCCAAATACACATGTTTCAAGCACTTTTACCAACCAATTTAAATTCAGAACTCACAATTTTTATGTTGCGTGGCAGCGTAAGTTTATACAATAGAGAATATTTTGACAAATTTATATACAGCACTCCAGGCGAGGAAGACTATGTCCCGGTACTATGAATTTTAAATGGACAGCTAGTTATCCTTCAGTGCCGAAACTAGCAAGGGGCAGGTGGGGCGGGAGCCCAGAAAAGTTGAATGTCTTGCCCGTGCTGGCCCCATCAAATTACATTGGTAGGGAAGATATTACTCCATAAAAAATTAC
>JAODUJ010319563.1:0-15300 GCA_027564615.1 Psolus chitonoides
CACCAAAAGTTGTCAGTCACAAGTTTTTCACATACCTAACATGTCTACCAAATTTGGTCCGATTCCATCCAGTAGTTGTTTTAGATATCGAGGGTAATTGTCCTGCACACACAGACATACAGACACACACACACAGACACACACACATTTACACAATTATTAATCGATGACCACAAGTGTAGATATTTGATCTATGAGGTGTACATAATGAAATCCAATGCGACGTACTGTTATCAAAATTGAACGATTTGATAAATCCAAGATGGCTGCCGATAGTATGGAAATTTACCGCTAAATCATGATAACCCTACTCATGTCCATGACGATCAGATGAAGCATTTGTTACATTCTATAATTTCTGTCATAATGAATGTAATTAAACCACAATTTGCCACTTACAATTGTAATAAATCAAAACAACTACCCACTTCATGACTTATAATGGCTACCAACAATGTTCAAATGACACAATCCTTACATGCAAGCATAGAATTGTCGTTACATATTAGAAATCACCAAAACAATATAAATACAGTAATACAAAATAATATGACAAACATACCAAATCAATCAACCTCCACAAAACTATGGTAGTCTGCAAGATGACGTACACTGCAAAAAAAAATTGTATGGCAAATGACCTGGCCGAAAATTTGGCGACCAATTGCCGTAAATTTACGAGGGTCGTATAAAATTACGGCTATTGACCGTAAAACATTATTGATACATATGATTTCCCGTAACTTTGGGGGATTTTGCGGAATTTTGTTTTACAGCCGCCCGTAAATTTACGGTAAATGGTTGACAAATTGTGCTGCCAGGCCGTAAAAATTCCCGTAATTTTCAACAGTGTAGGCTACGTTCTCATCCAAGCCTTGTAACCAAATTATTAGGTGATAGACTACACTGACGAACGAAATAATGAAAAATTATTGTGGCATATGGCATCAAGAGGTAGGCCTTTAACCACGGGAAACTCCTTATTTCCACAATGAGTTGAATCTTCAGGGTAGCTTATTTCGACACTAATTGTTATAAATAACATATATAGTTAGCAAGTTTTTCCATAAATAAGGTAATTGTTTTGGTTCATCTTACCTATTTGTAGTTCAAGCAAGAACTGCAGTATCATTGCTGCATTTCGTTTTCTTTTTATTCTGCCATGCGAAATGATTTCACATGGCGGAAGTATAGATAAAAACAATAACATTTTATTTGCGTTTCTATCTCATCTGTCCATAGATATATGAACATTTCATGATTCCCTAGGTAATTTTCATAGGCACCCGAGGCAAGCCTGGATTTCAGAAATTGCCCAATTTATCACAACAGTAGGCGTCCCATTTGAAGTCATAATATATACATTCGTAGATAAATCATCAGTAGAGGAACAAATCTTTATCGAAGAATTTATGGTCAGGCTGAAAACTCCAATTCCAGCTGATTGAGCGACTAACTAATGACCTTGTAACATCAAAACAAATAATTTAGAAACTAAGCTATACTTTGTGGATGACTTTTCAGTGAAAATTCGCAAATTATATGTTCAGTTTCTAATTAACATAAGGGCCCTATGTTATTCTATTACCAAATCGAAGAGAGTCGGGATAAAACGTTTCGACAATGTGTAAGACAGTGATGCCCAATTTCACCAATCAGCCAATCCTCTTTTTTATTATTGTGTACTTCTGTACGGCGTACTGGAATTGATCGAAAATACGAATGTACGGATATGCCATAAAAAGATACGGATTTTCATAACTTTACGGAAAATACACACAACATACTAAATTTGGTTAGGAAATTAAACAAATATATAAGCTTCCGTACAAAAACACGAAGTAGACGAACGAATAGTTTTTCATCGGGTAGTGATCGCTGCCATCGACATATACATCATCGATGACGTTACAAACAACCAATATCATTAGCCTTATATGAGTACTTTATTAGGACGATGTCCACGATTTGTTGTAACTTTAGAAAATTCAAAGAAACTATTGAAAGTCACACCATCAAAACCATGAATAATTTTAAAGACCTGAATCGAATCCCCACGAAGGCGTCGAAGTTCAAGCGACGTAAGACAAAGACACCCCAATCCATCTTAATGAGCCATGTCTCTCAAAGAACCAACCAATTTAGTAGCCCTCCCCTGAACATTTTCCACCATCTGTTTATCTTTTGAGAAATAGGGATTCCATACTTGGACAGCGTATTCAAGATGTGGTCCCACTAATGTAAAGTCTAACAACAATAAACGAAATAAAGATGTCGCCTAATCAATCCAGTATCCAATTCCCATTCCTGGCAGCTTCAGCACATTGCCACAAGGTTTCAAAAAAGAATCTAAGAAAACTCCAAGATTTTTCTCAATATGTACCTGCTGAGGACTCTGTCCATCCAGACTGTAGGAAGCTTTAACATTTTTATATATAATATGCATAACTTTGCACCAGCATTGAACAACATTTGCCAATCAGAAGACAATTTACAATCATATCAAGGTCACTTTGGACACCATTTGCATCTTCCTCCAATGCCAACTCCCGATATAACTTGGTGTCATCAGCAAACATCTTGACCGATGATACAACCAGATCATCCAGATCATTCATATATGTCAAGAAAAGTGGAAGGACCAAGACTCGATCCTTGTAGACCTCTACCAGAAACATTATTCAAATCTGATGAACAACCATTTACAACAACCCGCTGCTCCCTGTTATGTAGCCAATCTTGAATCCACCTCAGGAAATTCCCATCGATTCCAAAACCATCGAACTTTAATACAAGACGTTCATGAGGTACTGTATCGAAGGATTTCTGAAAATCCAGAAAAATTATATGAACCGACTTACCCTCATCAATAGAACTAGTAACGTCTTCCATGAATTCCAAAAGATTGGTTAAACACAAACGATGTTTTCTGATGCCGTGCTGGGAATCCCTTATCACATTATTGCCATCGGAATAATCAACAATATTATCCCTGATTATAGACTTCAGCACGTGTGAGACTAACTGGCCTGTGGTTACTTGGAAGAGAGCGATTTATTCTTATTTTCATTGGACAAGCATTATCGCGCTTCCACTCAGTTGGAATAATTCCTTCTCATAAGGATCTATAGAAAATAGTTGACAGGGGAACACACAGGAGGTGAGCAAAATACTTCAGAATGAAGAGCATCGGGACCTGGTACTTTACCCTGTTTTGGACCATTAAGTTTTCTTTAACCAAATCCGGTGTACAAACAATTTCACTGAGACTACAAGATAGTAGAATAACCAATAATTAGATCATCACGATTGACCACGTTTTTTCTGGTGAAAACAGAAGAAAACAAGTATTCAAAATGTCCGACATCTCCTGATTATCACTTATTGTGGAATTTGTGGTACCAGTAGTTGATTCAAGAGGTGGACCAACACTATCCTTAACTGTGTGCTCACCTCTTACATAAGATTAAAAAAATCCCGGGGGTTTTCTCTTTTGCTGAAAGCAATGTTCCTTTCATAAGAAAGTTTAGCACCCGAAACTAGATGTTGAACGACCCTTTGTTGAACTATTCGCCAATATAGATGGAAATCACGTATATAGAACGATATGAACGCAATAATTTCCGTTTCTTTTTTACAGCAAGAAAAACTTCTCTAGACATTCAGTGTGGCCTCCTGCTATTACTATTACTCAAATTGCATAAATAACTTTACCCTGAAAAGTTGTTCAAGACTCAAAGGTATTCAGTTCGTGTAGTAATTCAGTCCAGTTAATGTTACTGAAAAACTCAGAGATACCATTTATATCAGCTTTAGAAAAATTGGGAACGAGCTCCTTACTAATTGTAATATCATGAATATCATGAATAAGACACGCAAATTATAAGTCTGATGTGGAGAAACCACCATCTGCATGGTATCCGCAAAATTATTTTCGTCACCCAAAATCTAGGAAAGGGACAGGTTGTATAGATCAAATCTTTGCACTGCGCGATATTATGAAGCAGTCTTCTGATTGACTTCTAAAAGCTTTCGATACCGTAGGATACATCAGGAAACCCTGTGGAAGATACACCATCACTATGGAATACCATCAAAGATAGTCAATCCAATCGAGCAACTGTACAGTAACTTCCAGTGCAGTGCCATCAGACTGGTTTGGTGTAATTCCAGTCGGACAAGGTTGCATACTTTCAGCTTTCCTTATCCTTTTGGGAAAAGACTGGGTCATGAGGCAAACAACAACAGACAGACGCAGGGGCTTCTAATGGACACTGTTTTCATTTCTAGAAGGCCTCGATTTTGCTGACGACATTGCCACCATGTCTCCCACTGTATCTTGTCTTCAGGAGAAAACAACGAAATCAACTCCAAAAAAAAATAAACTCATGCCCTTCAACACAAGTTGCAATGCAAAGATAAGCATCAGTAATGTAGAATTATAAAATGCAGATAACTTCACATACCTCGGTAGCATCTTCAGTAAAGACAATGATCTACAAGAAGATATTAAGTTAAAAATAAACGAAGCTCAATATGCCTTTGTTCAACTCCGACCAATATGGAAGTCTAAAAGCTACAGTCTCGAAACTAAATTAAGACTCTACATTAGCAATGTTAAATTAGTCATACTGTGCAGTTCACAACGCAGGCGAATCACTAAAAAGACACGCAGCGTCTTGATTCATTCCACAACAAATTCCTTCGAAAGATTTCCAACCCCGGACGAAGAGATATAAGTAAGTAGTAATCTACAAGAAACCGTCAGTACTGATCATCTCAATTGTTGTAATGTATGACACTTTGACCAATAGAGACTTCTTTATCCAGGGACGTGGTAGTCTCTGGGTGGGGTGTTTGAACGAAAAACCAGACTGTAGACCAATGAAGAACTTAAAATACGTTTTAACATTTATAACTGGGAGAACACGCCGAGAAGCTGCATACTTTTAGCCTGAGGTTTGGATTAAAGCAAAAGGTAGGCTATAAAAGCTTAACCTATGGTCATCACGAGGAATGGAATGGAGAGGCAAGTCATGTTTAAGATAAGATTATGGAACACAAATGTAATTTCAAGTGTTCAGGGTCCGCCATAAACACAGATGCAAGTAGCACCACTGATATTCATACATCACTACATGGCTTGCAACAGCCCGTTCCAAGACTATAGTGATACGAATTTCACCGGTTTGGAATTCTGATATCAGCAGACCGGTAAATATTATGTCGCATAAAGTATAATGAATAATGTGGATTTGGAGAAGGGTGCTTCCGGTATTAGCTGGATTGACAGGAGCACTGATGACTGAATAGCCTTCTAAACAGGACAGGAAGGAGTGAAAGAATATGAAGGGTTCTGGGAATCATTGAAGAGAATGACACAGAGTCAACACTGTAAGAGAACACCAGAGTGTCTAGTTTGGAGCCCGTCCACATTAGACGACGCGACTCTTTGCGACAAGACCGTCGCATGATGAGGACGGGGCTTACACATCAACTGAAGGATGAATGTGAGGAAGGAATACTCGAACAGACCAGAAAGAAAGAAAGTAGTTTGGAAAATATATTAGAGACGATGGTGGCATTGCGGTAGAACGGCAGACTGCCCAACTCTGCAGATTTCTTCAAACATTTAATTATGTGAAAACTGAAGGAATATGCAAGCAAAATCTTAAAGAGGTCGGAGTGGGTAGAATGAGATTCAATGAAAGCGATATGCACTTGTTGGACTACCTAAGCAACATTGTAATCCAAGTTAATAACGTGTTACGCCATGTTTTACCCTAGAGAGTACCAATAGATACAATGCAGATGGCATTGCCCTACTGGCAGACAACCTAAGGGATGCAGAAGAACTACTACATCTACTTGAATCTGCGACTTTAAAAGTGGACCTTGGGATAAAAAGACGAAGGCAATGATCTCTAACGAACTCTCATCCCCTATTTACTCTTTGAACAGAAGCACTACCCTATATCCAGAGGGGCAATCAAATGGAATGATTGGCGCCATTTATAGCTATTTACTTATTTACTATACCCCGTAGTCCAATGTTCTTCCTCCTTTCATTCTCCATAGAAGAAGCAGACCTGAACTTAGTGGAGTTCTTCGCAGTACATTTGAAAGTGTCACCTCCAACGACGGCTCTCTGGGCAAAGAAATCAACGACAGGATCTGTAAAGCCAACCAAGCCACTGGGCGCCTACGAGCGCGGGTGTTTAACCAATGCAACATCTGTCAGACTATAAAGCGTAAAGTGTACAAAGCCATTGTTCATACCAGCCTCCTCTGTGGCTGTGAGGCCTGTACTCTGTGCAGAAGACATCCACAGCTGCTGGAACGTTTCCACATGCGCAGTCTAAGGTCCATACTGATCATTCGGTAGCAGGTCAAAATCACAAATCTTTATGTTCTTGACAGGGCGGAAAGCCTAGCATAGGAGCGATGATAAGCAAGTCCCAGCTCCGATGGACAGGCCATATCATAAGTATGGGGAATTAAAGAATTCCAAAGCAACTTTGTTACGGTGAGCTTTTCCGAGGCAGAAAAAAACCAAGCCAGACCTCAAAAGGGGTACAAGGACTATGTGAAGGCCAATATTTCACATGCAGGAATCGCCCGAGCAGCTGGAGCAGCATGCGCAAATTCGAAATGGCTGGCGTGCCCTCACACGGCATGCTCATACCAGCTTTGAAAACCAACGATGCACAGATACCACTGTCAAATCAGGTTGTTTATACGCAATGTGGAGTCAATTTGGACATATTATACAGAAACATGGAGATTAACGTCTATAACGAGGAGAGCATTTGATGAATGCTAACAAGACTTCGCAATAACACACCACCATATCTAACATATTAAGAACTGGAAGATTGAGGTTTGCCAGCCATTGTAACCACAGAGGAAATGAAACTGCTTTCAAAGACCTACTATGACAATCTTAGTATAGAAAAAGGTCCAGGGGTGCTTCAAGGACGGATTATGTTAAGCACTTAATAAATTATATCGCATTTGATGATGTAGACTCGTGGCGGACAGAGTGCTCTGGAGAGCCATTACAGGAGTCCGACCTAAAAATCGCCATAAGTATAGACATAACGCCGACAGATTCAAGGGCTGACAATTCTAAAGAAATGTTATATGAATGATAAGTACAACATCGCGTAAGTTTGTAATCCAATGATCTAAAAAAGCCTTGATATTGCATGCATCTTCACTACAAATCTGACTTCTTAGTAATCACTTTTCTTTTCACTACGTCCTCAGCTTCATCATTATCTTACAGTTGATCAGAGGTCGTCTTATCCCGTAGTTTCAAATGGAGTTTATTGTCTTTGGATTGCTGGCCTCTGTAGCTTCTCGCAGTGTTGATTATTTATTCTTGTTTCTGTTGTTTTCAGTTCAAACCCTCGTTCTGAATAAAAAAGGGTGAATTCAAATGATGGCTCCCCGTTGACATTTTCATCCTAATCTTGCAGTGCATCAGAAGTCTTCTTATCCTTAGTTCCAGTTGGAATTCATTGTCGTTGGATTGCTGACTTATCTAGTTAAATATTTTCTCTTGTTCGTCCGTTTTCAGTTCAAACCCTCATTCTGAGTTGAACCAAATGTGAATTCAAACGATCTGAACGATGGCTTCTCATTGAAATCTTCATCCTAATCTTGCAGTACATCATAGGTCTTCTTGTACCGTAGTTTCATTTGGAATTGTTTCTAAATTGCCGACTTCTGTAGTTTCTCGAAGTGTTAAATTTTCTTCCTGTTCTTTCGTTTTCAGTTCAAACCTCCATTCTGTGTTGCAAAAGTGTGAATTAAAATAATGGTTTCCGATGGAAATCTTCATCATAATCTTGCAGTACATCCTAGGTCGTCTTGTCTAGTAGTTTCAATTGGAGTTTATTTTTTTCGGATTGCTGGCTTCTGTAGCTTCTCGCAGTGTTAAAGTTTTCTCTTGTTTATTTCATTTTCAGTCGAAACCCTTCATTCTGTGTTGAAAAAAGTGTGAATTAATCAAACGATGGCTTCTCATTGAAATCTTCATCATATTCTTGCAGTGCATCATAGGTCTTCCTATCCTTTACTTTCAGTTGTAATGTATTGTCTTTGGATTGCTGATTTCTGTAGCTTCTCGCAGTGTTAATTATTTCCGCTTGTTTCGTTGGTTTTCAGTTCAAACCCTCATTCTGAGTTTTGAAAAAGAGTGAACTGAACAATGGCTTCCGATTGAAATCTTCATCATAATCTTGCAGTACATCATACGTCTTCTTGATCTTCAGTTTCAATTGGAATTGTCTTTAGATTGCTGATTTCTGTAGCTTCATGAGATGGTTTCTGTTTTGTTTTGTTTTTCAGTTCGATCCCTTGTTCTGAGTTAACAAAATTATGAATTCAGAAAAAGATTCCCTATCGAAAAATGAGCAAAACAGGAAAAAGCATAAAGCTGGTCCCAGATAAAGTTGGTCTAAGGGGTTGTAGAGTCTGGGGAGCAGTTGTTTCACCTGTTTCATCCTGAGTAGATTCCTATTCAGCACAGTTAGTTCTGAACATGATCTGTTTACAATGTGTTCAGTGTTTGACCTCTGTTGACCTCAGATGACCGTTGATCTCTCCCAAAATAATAGGAATCATGTACTCATTATGGGGAACATATATTCCAAGTATGAACTTGATCAACTAGGCATGGTCGACTTAACGTGTTTACAAGGGGAAACGTAATAAAAATACCTAAATTCTACAACGTTTCAATTTTTGACCAAAAATGTGCTCAAACCTCTACCAAAATCAATAGGGTCCCTGTATCTAGTATCAGAAACCTACAAACTGAGTTTGACTTTGATCTGACTAGGCAACACGGTTGACTTAGACTGTTGACAATGTCTTCAGTGTTTGCCCTCTATTGACCTCAAATGACCTCTCCAAAAAAGCAACAGAGATCATTTACTTATTATGGGAACATATATACCAAGTATTAACTTGATCCAATTGGGCATGGTCGACTTATCGTGTTTACATGCTGAAGGGGCGTGACGGACAGAGTGAGTGACTGACGTACAAAAAGGACTATAGGCTCGTTCCCTTCGGGATCAGCAAAAATATCACAAACGATTTTTCTTTCGTAAACCTGCAAGTGTAATTTCTTCTTTGAGACACTTTGAGACACTTGAAAATTTTCTGTTTTTCCCAACAGGACATAAACGTCACCGTGTCAAAGATGCTGTACTCAAATCAACTTAACGACATGATATATGATACACCTCCTCGATATCATCTGAGCACTAGTCGAGTAGAGAAGGCGAGTTATCGCCGGTGCTCATCCACGATCAACATGGCCAGGGTTCCTCGAATGAGCCGGCTTCCTGAACCCGTAGTACAAATCAAAATCAAACCTCACTGGTAGCCCACTCCAATGTCCAGTTTGTTCCAGCTTATCTGAAGTCGAATATATCGTGTTCAGGCTGGAAAACCACAGTTGATTCTGGAGAACCTCAATTTATTCTTTTTATCAGAGGATGCCGGACAAAGGAGGTAACATATGACTAGGCCCGACAAAGGGAAGTTCAAGCAATAGTGGTTAGAGTTGGCTTATTGATATCAGTTAGATTTAAAGGCCTGACGTTTGTAGGAGGAAGGAAAGGAGGATCATGGTAGAGCATTCCATATGTTAAGGGCTCTAATGATGAAAGAATGAGAGTGAGAGACAGTGCGAGTCTCAAGAGGTATAAACAAACTAACCTTTAAAGTTAAGTTAAAAAATGATGTTCAAAGAAGTCTATGGGTAAACTGTTATTGCAAAAGCGTCAAATATAAATTTTATTATTTTATTATTAACAGACGCAAGTCGTGTGAGAGGTCCCCGACCTTGATACAAGACTATGCAACTGCAGCTTTAACAGTGTACTGATGTTTGGTGAATTTAGCCGGGTTACACGAACATGGACAAAGAGTGTGGCAAGATAGATTGCAGCTCAACAGAGCAGTGCCCATTGACGTAACGGTAACAGAAAGTGCAGCAACACATCTCCGATGGGCAAGTGTTTGTAGGGAGTCGGTGACCCAAATGCGCAAGGATTTTACCTACACAAAATGGCTTCTCTGAACCAAAATTAGACTAACATGGTTGGACACTGTTTTGTTTATTTTCTTCCAACGTTTTGACATCTCTGGGAGATTTCTGACCCCTCCCTCTCCGATTAGAAAATGTCATGTTTTGGACACTGTGTATTTAGATCCCCTTTTGAAGAGAGACATACGATTCTGTGGAACAAGTGTATCCATGACGATACAGCTGACGATTGATGTTCAAAAATGTTTGGCAGATGATCTGACAAGAGTATACTAGCTTCGACCACGGGGGTTGATGAAAGACATAGTCCCACCCTAGGAGAGGGTTGTTATGCTCTCATCTGTTTCACGTCACTGAAATCGGATTTGAGCACTGGCCTGCATGATGGGTCTCGATGCTAGGGAAAAGGAACCATCTTCCAATGACCTAACATTTCGTTAGGGAGAGCCTCGTTTCCTGGGTATACCGCGGAGAGGTGAGGTATATATCGACTGAAGTGGTTCTGGTGTTGAGCACATGAAAAATTGACTGAATAACCTATGTATGTATTCTGTCAAACCGAGTGTGGGGGAGGGTCCGTCCCCCTATCCCATACACCTCTTCCCTTCTTCCCCACCATGGTTCCTACACAGATGAACAACGTGTACTAAATGGGCCTAGCTAATAGCATACTAGGCCTAATTTTAATATTTCAAAAACCTTTCCGAATGAATGGACCTCAATATAAGCCACACCGACTGATAATTAATCGATCCGTCAAATTCATTTTCAGAACATACCGCAAAGCAGTTTCAGTCCACACGCAGAACTCATGTTCTTGTTTTCGACAGATATGGAGATTTATTACTCCATCAAAAAACCGCTCAAAACAAATTGTCATCTTAAAAATTATTGGAGTGAGAAATAAGCGTATCATTTTATCAGCATGTAAATCTGTCTGTATATGTTCCTTCATTGATATATAATAGTCATTATTAGTTTCTCTATGAATGCGTGGACATGCAAATTGACGGAAACTCCAACTTGGTTGCTATCAGGCAATCCGCGTGCACCGATGTTGATCGCCCGGGGAATCGACAATGCTATGTTATTTAGTAATAATCAAGTTTCAAGATCCGATGTAGAATGATGACATATCGATATACCAACATAGTAGGTGTAGGTATATACGTTCCGTATCCAGTTGTGCGTGTGCGTGTATGTATGTGGGGGGGGGGGGGGGGTGTACGCGTGTAGGTGCGTGTTTGTGTGTGTGTGTGTGTTTGTTTGTTTGTGTTTGTGCGTGTTGCCACCAAACCTAAGACGTAATTGACTAACATTGGAGCATTACAGGGCTGGCGCTATGAGTTGTACGAGGTTTATTGTTTAAAATATGGGAATAGTGTGACGAGTCTAATGACGCGAATAGAGGAGTAAAACAGGTGAACTGTTCCTTAACCGGAATCTGTGAAAACGCCCACAAAGACGCGCATGGACCGAAACCATATTAGGGAATATTTATCTAATGAGGGATGGAAGGAATAATGATCGGTTACTGACATGTGGGATGGAAGGGGTTAACGTTAGGTGGCTTCCAGTAGCGCGCATGATTTCGGGGGTTGGCGGGGCAAGGTTTATTTTCTCCCGAATTACTTCCCTTCGCCCCCAACGTCCTCTCAATATTTCTCACATTCCCCCGACTTCTCCTGTCTGAGCAACAGAGGTGGGATGATTCCCCCTCCTTGCGCACGCCACTGATGGCGTTCTTCTCCCCTTGATAATTGTCTTGATGATGAAGGAACGTAGATGTAGAGGGATGCAATATTTGAGCAACGAGTGATTTAATGTTGAAAAAACTTTCGATTTTTCAGAAGCATATTGGTTATCCGCAGTGAACTAGTATGTTAAGTAACATACTGTAAAACTATTCCTCGCGGGCCAATTTTTCACGATAGCGTGGCGCATCTAGCCCGCAGTATGCCAACACATGCTTTACAGTATTACTCTATAAGCACAATGCTTAATACATGTTTTGGAACCAGTGGCGTATCCAGAATTGCCAATGTGGATTTGTTCTGGGGAATGAGGCCGAAGGACGGGGTGTTCCTCTCGTTTTCGAGATTCTATGAGTGTATTATGTAATGGCGTAAATACTAAATGGTGCTATCGGTTTTGCTTCTAAGACTACATTCATGTATCACAATTTTGCATTTGTTAGTGGTCGATGGTCAACAGAAGAAGCGAGCGCTGTTGCCCCCCCCCCCCCACCCCCTCCCTCTGAATACGCCACTGGTAACTGTCTGTCCATGGTATAAAGACATTTGTTTTATACGGCTATTGTTGAGAAGTTTTTTTCATGAGGTGTTATTAGTAGCCTAATATATATATTTCAAGCCTCCAAATTTTTTGAGAGCAAAACACCGGCAATATATATATGTCGAGTAAAATAGTTCATCCATGCACTGACGCACATTATGCGGTTCATTTTTTGAGCAGTTTGATTTTCCCTTCAAAATCCCCAAGATAATTAAATTACGATCTCCATGAACTGTATTAGGCATCACGATGAAACCTTCGCTAACCTTTTCATTTATCACGTTGCCCATGGGCATCAAAATGTACACAACAAATTACTAGTTTGGATATAATATGTGCACGATGCCAAGAACGTTAACTATAGGATACAGTATCAGTAGCCTACTTCCGAGGTGAAAACTATAACTTCGGAGTTAAAGACTAAACGGAGCGAAAACGATAACGATAAACTTTAACGATAACGATACAAATCGATCTGGTGCAATGTAAGTTGCGTGGGTCACACTCCAACGATAAGTATAACTATAGTTGGGTCCCCGGAAAACGGATATCGTTGGAATTGATCCAGGAGCGATATTTCCAGCCAGAAACTATACGATAGTATAGGGATCAATCAGGACAATCTGACGTCAGTGAAGCCAGTACATGTGCTCTTTCCTGCAAAAATGGAGGATGTCGGAGAAATGCTCATCAAGGAGGTGCAAAAGAATGTAGCTTTGTATGAAAAGAAGAACTGCCTGTTCAGGAATAAATTGAAGAGGGAAGACATTTGGAAGGCGATCGGCACCCGTCGGACATGACTAGTAAGTTAGTTTGATAAATAGAGGTGTCAAAAGAGCAAGAGGAGACTGAACACGTTTTCTGCTGTGTGTCTGGTACGATGAAGTATATCACAAGACATGTGTATAGAATGTCGTTTGTTGCTAAAAGGTGCGTATGTACACACGGGAAACGTATTCCCTGTACACAACGTTCCACGCAAGTAGATGAGTGTTCTATGACATAATAGTCAATAGTTATTACACGCGTTAGTGTTTGAAAAAGTTGTACAACACGCGCAATTTGTTCGGAGACTCCACTCTCTCACTGTGTTTACATGGGATGACGCCCTCGTCATCAGATCCGGATCAACACGAAGTGGGGCCTTCCTTGATCAATACTGTTTTGGTTCACATGGGATAATGAGCACATCTTCCTGATGATGAAGTCGTCACCAAAGGCGATAGTTTGTGACCTTCTTTAGATCTCCTTCTACCAGTTGCAAAATCTGCAGGACCTGCGTTTCAGACATCCGGGAGTATGCACAAAATTTGTCTTCATGGGAAGACATTTATCTGATCAGCCGGTGGAATTCACCGAGCTCCACTCTCTGTAAGATTTCATGGACCCATATTCTTCCTATCCTTTTCTCCTCATCCTTCTGTACAGCAACCACTCTTCATCCTCATCACTGTCTGCCATTTTTGTTGATCGTTGTAGTGTGACTACTCCTCCAGAAACGATTTTATAGTTATCGTTATAGTTTATCGTTATCTCTTCGGTCTGACCGAGGCCTACATGTACTGGCATGGAGATCAGTGCTGAGAAGAGCAAGGTCATGAAAATGGGATCTGTCGAAGAAGTAACGGTACATATTGGAGGTCAAGAACTAGAAACAGTGGTTGAGTTCAAGTATTTAGGGGCAACCATCACGGATGATGCACGATCAGTACATGAGATTGAGATCATGATCGCAGTTGCTACATCTTCACTGGCAAATCTGAAGCCCATCTGGCTGGATAAGAACATTACAATGAATACAAGAATGCGTTTCATGAGAGCACTTATAACAACAGTGTTTCTGTATGGGTGTGAAACGTAGCACCATGGACGCCTCTCTTTAATTGTGTATAGAACACAATGTACAATTTATACTAAATTGTGTATAGTACACATTTTAGATACAATAATCAGGGTTTAGTATACAAAGTTAGGGTATAATTTTGTCCCTGAAAGAGCGCCCTTTATTCACTGTATATTTTAGTTCAAATGACTTACCTATTACTAGTTTTTCTGATTGTGTATTATATACAATTTAGTGGATGTTGTGTATTATACACAATTCAAGGAAGGAGACTGGGCTGAACGGGGACACTGAATGCTGAGATGGAAAAGCGAATAAATGCTTTCGAAATGAACTGTATCCGGATACTTCTCCAGATCCACTACACTTTACATACCACGAACATGCAAGTATGGCAAACAATGGAGAGCTTCGTAGGGGAACAGGAACCCCTCTTATCGGTCGTGAAAAGGAGGAAACTCAAGTGGCTTGGTCATGTCAGAAGTACAACATGGCAAACACTACATTGCCAGGTGGGACATATGGGGTACAAAAAAGAGGCAGATCGGTTAAAACCTGGATAGACAACATAACCAGAATGCCAATTCGTATATAGTGATTCCTTGCCGTAATTATCAGGTCCATAGTCAAGGGGGAAGGGAGGCATGCAGGAGTGACGGCGCCCCACCTGAAAAATGTTTTGCCCTCTAGAAATGTTCGGGAAAACACTAAAAAGCATAACCAAATATTCCCCCTCCCCCAAAGGGCCCCCTCTGAAAATTGTTTCGCCCCTCAGTGGATAGGCCTACATAGTCTGGCTTGGAGCCTGATAACTATTTACAAATCTAGGCCCATTTGGAATATATAATTAGAACGAACCTAGCGCTGAATCAAAACATGAACACAGTTTGGCCATAGTTCTTAGTAACTATAGGCCGATATCGCTATTATAGCCTGCTTACTTAGTTCCCTCAAGTGTTCTTACTGGAAAATATCAACTGACTAATAATAATAATAATAATAGTCATTTATATAGCGCCTTTGCCCGAAAGATACAAAGCGCTTTGTGAATCAATACTCAATTATAATCAATCTGCGTGAACAAATGTGTTTTCAA
>JAODUJ010320671.1:0-15287 GCA_027564615.1 Psolus chitonoides
CAGAAATTCACAAGTCCACTGCACGACAGCAGGACCAGGAAGCCAAGTCCAAGAACTCGCCCATCATAACTGCAACTTTGAAAAAGCACCCGGCTGGAATCGAACCCGGGACCTCTTGCATGCAAAGCGTTCACTGAACCGCTCTGCCACATGCACTCCCGCTCTTGGGATAATATAGACCTAATAGGTGACATCGTAGGAGCATTGTTTGAAATTCGTAAGTTTGCTCCACTAATCGATCTTAATTGGATAATGCCTGGGTCAATTTGTTCTCTAAAAGTTCAACATTTCCCATCGCTCAAACGTTAGAACAGCATATTACGAGTAGGCTATATATAGTATTATACATTTAACGGCAGTATGTGTTCATTTTGGGGGACGTAAATAAAAACGGAAAGCCTAATATATCCGAATCATGTGAAATACAAATAGCTTTGCTTATTGTTGTTTGGACGAGGATATATTTACCTTTCGCCATTAGTATGAGCCAATATAGTAAGCGCACATATCTATTGCATCTAGAGTTTGTTGCGACCTGAGACCTTATTGATTAGTCAGCATAATCACATGATGATGGTTCAGCGATAAAATTCAGTGTCAATTTTAAGATATTAAAAGTTATCTGAATTTTGCCTTATCAAGGACAAGGTGTGTACAAATTGGAGAATATCTACTGTAAATATTTCCTAGTGTATTACATTCACGGCAGGTTATACAGATATATGGTGTCGTGCACGTAAATCAGGGACCGCCGAGACGGGGGGGGGGGGGCCGGTGGGGTTTTAGCCCAGCACTCTTTCTACCATGGGCATTTGTACGGATAGCCAAGTACGGGAAGCCACGCGGTTCAAAAACATCAAAACCGATATCGATATGGTACAACTTAAATCAGCCTATCAAGATTGAAATCGACACATCAAGAATGAATACTACGTTTGGGCTGCCTTGAAGTGTAGTATTAATACGGGAGAAATTTTTAATATAACGATTTTCATGACGGGTCACATTCTGCAAATGTTATTGCTATCACAAAAATCTGAAATCGGTAATTCTCTTATACAGATTGCAATTTTGTGAAAAATGTTACTCTTAGTATTACTGTTACATAGATGTTCATTAGATTGCGACCTTAGTCCATGCCTGTATATTTGTTCATATGCAGTAATTGTCGTCTATGACAATTTTCATTGTGTAATATCATCAATTTTGAACAATGCATTGAATTGCGTTATTTGATATTATTATCATGAACATATCTTCATAGTGTACCGGTACATTTTCCCGGGCAGATTTGTGCCTGTTGTGGCAAAGCTATATATAAGCACATTTTCTGAAAATAAATTGGAGCTTCATCTACGTGTTCAATAATATATGCGTCGGACTAGACCGGTTAGCCCATGTATGGACTATAGCCTACATTTTGAGTAAAACAGAGTTCCATGAACATACATGTTGAATATATGTCATTGATGTTGTACACAAGTGGAAGCTATAGAAACTAAGTGGCATCCCCAAACAACACAAATTTAGTCAAATTGTGGAATTCAAAGATAATTATAGTGATATACAGTATAATAATGACATGAACGCATTGATGCAATCAAACAGTGTGATATTTCGCCATTCAATACAATAATTCATTATTAACTTATCTCGATTTAAACCATACAAAAATTTTGAACTATTTGGCGTATGGGCCTATATTAGTAGGCTAGTATTTATTCGAAGATTGAATACATGTTCATTCTATGTGTAGTCTACATGCATACATAGGAATACCCTATTTTGCTCACTACTTTCCAGTGGAAATATTGCGTCACAAGTCAACTCAAGTATGACAATTAGTCCATTCTGGGGGGTCAATTTCTCCAGTTTACAAGAGATGCGGCTATGGTTCTGCATGCAATAAGAAGCCAGTAGTTTGGGATATTATGCCAACCACAAAACCAGCGACAAGTACATAGAATTGAACACCAACGAATTTAGGTTGGGAACCTCAGTCATTTTTTCAAAATTTCTAATGTTATAATACATCATTGTTCAGTGGACTTACTGACTCTAATCAGTACATGGGATTTTGCCAGCAAGGTGAATGCTGGAAACAGCTTTGACAATTACATGATTCTAATTCAGCTACGATAACTACATTTTATATTTACGTTCCCATACAAATAAAACTTTAGGTAAAGTCAACTATATGACATAATTGAATCAGGCCTACTGGACGCTAATGCTCACTTACCATTATTATCGCATTGCATGCTGTGAATAATATAATAGCCACACAAGCCTAACCCTTTAGGATTAGTACAGAAGTGATAAACGTGTTATCAAACTGAACATATTAGTTTCATTATTTTAAAAAGACTTCGAGGAAGTTCATCACTTTATTAAATCAGAAAATTGTAAATGAGACTTTGAGAAAACTTTATTAGACTGATCATTAGTTTATTCTTATTATTAATGGAAGAAGTGTTCCAGAAGGTTTAGAACGCCTATTAGGTAAAACAATAGTTTACCTCATATAGGCTACAGTTGATGTACGATCCGTGTTTGATATTCGGTACTATAATTTTGCAAAACACGTATAATACTTACTATGTCGTACATTGTGTATAGCTACAGTACGCTTACCATAGTAATGTTATTATTATGAAAATATTCATAAAGATATATGTAGCTACATATTCGAAGATACTTGGCTTTGAAATCTCATGTATACCGTAGTTCCGTTTGGAGCGGAAGTGTAATCTAACAATTAAACGAGACGTAATTGAAGTTTGATTGTGATTATACTTACGCTTCAAACGAACAGAGGGATTACATGCCCTCCCTTTAATGGACACCTCCCTTAATTAATCCTCCGTCCAAGTATCTTCTCATACGTTCTTTCCAATATACTTCAGCCCCTCTTCGGAATAGTCTCCCAGAGCATGTCAAAGGTGCTCAATCAGTTAAAAATTTCAAAATTGTTCTTAAGACCCACATGTTTTCACTGTTGTAATGTATAAGTGTATTCTGTCACTGTTTGTTTTGTGTACAGCGCAACGAGACTTGGTTGTGTGTTGCGCTTTAAAAGAACTGTATTTTTATTATCATTATTATATTAACAATTCAATTTTAAAAATTCAGGTTCTCTTTGCTTCTTCGATGTTTTATAAAAACAGATCATTGACATAATTTCCTTGCGCCATCAGAGCATTTAGGCCTGTCATTGATGCCTGATAAATCGATAGATTAATCTTGTTAGAGAGGAACGAAAGGAACAGAGCGTCGTAAATTTTTCATAATCATCTGGTGAATATCCATGTGTTATATAGCCCGTCTACAGTTTGTCTTTGTATTATAGATATTGTTTTCAATTTCGTTACAAATAGCATGTCGTCAATTACCACAGTATCATTACTATAACAATCTTTAAGACAAAATTGGTTCAACGGCTCAATGTTGAACGGTCTGAACATGCACCAAGATGCAAAACTGAGAACGAACTGTATTCTTGCGCTGTCATTGAAGGGATAATAATATACTGCATGGATGTCCCTCTGACACTTTCCCCGATCATTCATCATCTCAATACGCCCCTGGTCAATATCCCGGTCTCTTTATATATTCCCAACGTCTTTGGCAATCAGCGTCTGAGGTCGATTAGTTATCATGAGCGCTTTCCATATCCTGCTCTACCTTGTCTAGTATAGCTTCACGTTGTGGCTTATCTCTAGGACGTCGACTGGTTTCAACATGATCATATCGCGTAATACTATTAACATGCACATATGCTTTCCGTTTGTATATGCGTTCCCCAAAATGAACACATACTGCCGTTAAATGTATAATACTATAGCCTACTCGTATAATGCTGTTCCAACGTTTGAACGATGGGAAATGTTGAACTTGAATGTCATATAGAGATGTCGTTTAGGGAACAAATTGACCCGGGCCTTTTCTCATTATCATCGATTAGTGGAGCGAACTTACGAATTTCAAACAATACAACTACTATATCACAATAAGGTCTATATTATCCCAACGTAGGCCTATGTGTGTCTATTTTCGATCAACCTGAATTAATACATGACGTAAACTAAATTTAATTCTGTCTGAGGAGTTGTGAAACACTTGATACTGCCCCAAACATACTGCGTGAACTTTGTAAGATAATACCAATTACCAGAACCTAAATAACCAGCATATGCAGCTATGCATTTGTCTACACATTTCTCTACAATTCAATATTGTCTACAAAATACTCGTTTACGGTCTATTGCATTGTGGTAGGTAGGCTTAAAGTTTTCAGACAATAGTTATACCGCACTGCGGCAATTGAGTGCATACAATTACGACTCCGTCAATATCGACATGTTAAATCTATGCGTTTATTTATTACATACTACTACATACCGTCTTACCGCTCGGTCAATATCGACATGTTCACGAGATACACCAAGACATATTTCACCCGTCCCATGAGATTTGTCACAAATTAGCTCTCCTGGTCAGCTCACTGTGGTTATAACCATTAGAGAATATCGTGGATAGGTTTGTTGATTCGTGTCATTGGATCGGTCGTGATTAGCAATTTCTTGTGGTTTGCATTAGTTCAGATGTAGTTGACCAAACTGATAAATTCTACACTGGGCCCCTTGGTCGAAACATATACAACAAGCCAGTAAATTAGATTTCGAGATTTAAGCTGCATACTTCCTATTTTGATAGTCGGCCTGAACAATTGCTCTGTAACGAAATGAATGGCCGTCATTCGACGTAAAAGGCACACTAAACTAGGAAAACGTTATTCTCTTTGGTAAACAAATTTGACAAATGACTAATAGAATGAAAAAATGTGAGTTATTTTGGTCGATATCAGAGGGATTTTGAGGAATGCTTGTGGCGCTTATGTCACTTATTTAGAAAACAAATATAAATAGGCCTACAGCAAAGTCGCGCGTTAAAAGCTACAACAAGTTTATCAATAATTATTGGATGTGGGTCGGGGCCCAAATCATATAATCACGGAAATTAAGGTTTGTTTTTACAGTATAGGAATGTTGAAAATGATATCAGGCCTAACTTTAACTCAGCAGATTGCTAAATTGCGTCAGTACGTGTAGAGCAATTCCAAAAATTGGAGCTTCTAATTTTAGTCACTGTATCGCAGATGCATGCGCTAGCCCCACTCTTCCATCTTCAATTATAACAGTATAGTATTGTTTAGGCTCACTATTTTTGGTGACTATTTTAGTTACTCATTTAGCCTGAGCCCTACATGTTGGAAATCATGTCTTAACCAACCACCGACATATCAGCTTTCTTTTCATATTATATACTTGGAAGATCAGCAGCCGCGTAGGTTGTCAGAAGTGGATTAAAAAATGTACACATTTACCGACAAAACCACGAATGTACACTCTAAAAAACGTGTTTACAAAGTGGAGGCAGAAAAATGTTTATTAAACACTAAACGTTTAGCAATTAAACACGTAATGTTTAGGAATTTGAATTGGTGTTAAGCATTTAAACATGTTTACAAAGTGTTTACAAAGTGGAGGCAGAAAAGTGTTTAGAAAAGTGTGTAATTCCTAAACACTGTTTTTAGAGTGTACCAGCAAATCCTCTACTCGAAACAAAAGTGGGTGAGAAGACCCCATCCATTTGGAATTGCTAGTAATGGTTCTAGAATCAAATACGAAGAACTAGGCTAGGCTTATCATCGCTCATAGAAAGCTTTTACTTTTGTACATGGTCTCAAGCCAATTTATACCGAGATATAAATTTACAAGCCGGTATTGCTTATGACCACGTGAAGTCTAGTATTCACGGTCAACCAAATTCAAACCGATAGCAATAAACAAACTCATGCCGGAAATAATTTTCCATTTTATTGTATCTTTATTGTATCTGTACAATGTCCCGTTTAACCACCATGCAATCCGACATTAGGAAGGGCAATTATGCCATGATTCCCCTGTTTAGTACTGCAATTTGTATAAAGGACAGTAGCTGTGTCAAATACCAAGAATTAACAGAGCCACCAAGTATTCAACATGTCTCTATGAGCTCAGTACACTCAAACTATAGTCTGTGATGTTAAGGTTTTCACAATAGAAATATTTTCATAGTAATAAAGAGTTTTCACAATATATATAACTCTCAAAACATACATTTTCGACAGATCAACTGCTTGGACGTCTATAAAGACATGAAACTATTAACCTTTTGGCCAGAAGCCTAGCCTGTACTAGGCCTAATTTTATGTAACTTGGGTGTGGCAGCGAGATGAATCAAGCCACTTAACCTTGCCTATAAACATAGACGAGTATTTTAAAAGTATAAGCCAGTATACTACACACGCAATTAAACTAGTTAAATATATACATTTCTTACACTTAAAAATATACCTACGACACTTTCGCAGCGAAGCTTTCGTATTACACCTACCAGGTCTGGTAACACATGTAACTCCTGAATGCATATCAGGTGATTCTATAAAATGCTAGCCTACTCGTAATATACTAGTGGTATAATTGTGATCGATGGAAAATGTTTAACTGGTCAATTCTCTTAGTTTAATTTGAATGTCAAAAAGGGATGCCATTTAAGGAACGAATTTACCCAGGTAGTGTCTCATTAACAATGCAACTCCTACATCATAATTAGGCCTATATTATTTCAAAATGCCCAAAGTAGATCTATTTTCGTCTATATTCGATAAATTTGAAAGAAAACATGACGTAAACTAACTTTATTTGTGTCGGTGAAGTTGTAAAACACGTGATACTGCCCCATAAATCGACATCTGGCGTGAAATGTGTGAGATAATACCAGTGACCAGGACCTATATAGCCAGCCTATGCATTTGTCTACACAGTTCTCCACAATTCAATATTGTCTATACAATACCCGTTTGCGGTCTATTGCATTGTGATAGGTAGGCTACAAAGCCTTCAGACAATGGTTACCGCACGACGGCGATTAGTGAATGCATGATAGTCTTGCGGCTTCGTCAATATCTACATGATAAATCCATGCGTCTATTTAGTACATACTGTTGTCTTACGGCTCGGTCAATATCGACTTGTTAACAAGATACCCAGGATATCTTTCACCCGCCCAAGTGAAAATCAGAAGTCGGCCTCCAAGCGATTCAAAGTCGGCCTCCGCCATGGTCGTAACTGTGATATAACAAGAATAAATGACAAAATCCAATTGCACAAAACTTAGGCTCTTTAACTAGCAATGACCCTCTTTTTGGAATCCCGTGTGGTTCTTTTCCCCGGTTAGTGAAACTTGAGATCAACAATTACACCTAGCAATAATAGTGTTCACTATCCCTAATAGTGTTCACAAATACCAAATCGAAAACCTGTTGCAATACGCTGGTAACTTCACATCCACTTGATCACCTAAATAGATGATTGCGCGATTGACGGACATGTGTGTAATGTTTTGATTGCTATCGAGTTTAAAGCCAGCTGAAGCAATTTCTACATCTACCCAACTGTTGCCTGGAAAGCAGTTCGGACTGTACGCTTCAAAACAAAGAAGGTGCCTATTGAATTTTGGTCCATTACGAGTGGCAACTGGCAAAGGCGACATATTTCAAGATTCTTGAACATAAAGATTGACTTCAAAAGATGAAAAATTTAGCACCAGCTGCTAAGGAGAATTAATTATTCCAAAATTTCGAAGAGGGGGGAAGTACGCACTCCTCTAAGACCGCTCCACCAAGACAATGTTAACTGCATATAAATATATGTGTTGGCAAATCGTCTTCACACCCGTACCCCTTAAGTACACCTAATCTGGTGAAACAAAATGAGCTAGGATCTCACCAGTACGCCCTCCATATTGGTTACAGAGATTGGTTACAGGGCGAGTTGTAATCATCAGGGCTACTAATAGTAATTTGTAATGCTACTTGACCATAGTGCAGTTGTAATAATAAAACAATTAATGCCGGCTCCCATTTTGCGGCCGCCCACGTTTCGAACCCTGGGGCTACGCCAGTGACAGTCGGTCACAAAAAGCTAGTCGGTCTCAACATCGATCGCCCCATGGAAAATGCTGAATGTACGCCCCTGCATGAGATATGTCACAAATTAACTCTACTGGTCAGCTCACTTTAGTTTTAACCATTAGAGAATATCGTGGATGGAAGTTGAATTCGTGTTATTGGATTATTGGACCACATTGAATATTCGAAATTTGACGTCGCATAGCACCACGTTTGGGGGTGATTAGCAATCTCATTGATTTGGTATTTAGTACAGTTATTGTAGTTGACCAAATTGATAAATTATACACTGACCCCTCCGGTCGAAACATAATATCACAACAGGGAACTAAATTAGATTTCGAGATTCATGCTGCATGTTTGTTATTTACTCAGACTAAGCAATTGCCCTGTAACGGAATGAGTGGGCGTCATTCGACGTAAAAGTCACACTAAACTAGGAAAAAGGTTATTTTGTTTGGTACAAAATTGACAAATGATTGATAGAATGGAAAAAAATGTGATTTTTGGGGTCGATATTAGAGGAATTTGGAGAGATGCTTGTGGGGTTTATGTCACTTTTGTGCAAAACAAATATAAAGACGGCGAAGCCGTGCATTCGAGGCTACAGCAAGCTTATTAATTTGATAAACGTGGGTGGAGGCCTGAATGAAATGATCACGAATTTAACACTGCTGACAGTTTTAAATTATCACAGTATAGGATTTATAACCACTGTCCATGCAGAAGCTTGTTCTTTGGTAGTTTGAACTGTTGAAACCATACAAATCATAATAACTCAGCAGATTGCTAAATTAATGCTTAACAAGGTTTACACGATTTCGGTATGGAATATGTACTGTGAATGTTTTGTCCCTGTAGGTAAAGAGCAATTATCGTTACAATAATGAAGACATATTTCGTGGATTTTTAGTCAGGGTATCCCCGCTTTTGAATATGCTATTTATTTTATGTGACTATGTAATTTTCCTATTTTGTTACTCATTTAGTTACACATGCTTTCAAATAATTTATTAATCCATCACCGACTGACAAGCTCTCTGTTATATTACTTCATGACCATCAGCAGGGTTCGAGGACATCCACGTTCTGGGTAATCTGTCGAACTGCTGATATTCCATAGTGTTATAAACTAAAATAGTCTATAAAGTTTTTCATAAAACGAGAGTCTATATATATTTCACGACAAGCAAACTATTTTTTTCTAAAGGTCGCTCGTCTTCAATTTACACTATCTCAATGGTTGAAGGGTTAAGTTTAAAATATGGCCAAGGTTATTCGCCAAAAATCGTTGACATTTGTTTTCGTGTGTTTTCTTTCTTGGTGGTGTATGAGTAACGTGTGATGCGACACAATTCAATTGCTATTGGAGATCGATGTTATGTGGTAGTCTACGTAAGCAGATGAAAGTTCAAAGAACGAGAAACCTTTCTGATAAAGTAAGCAGCTAACCATACAGCAATACTCTACATAATGATATTGTTACATGTCTCTGTAGTTAACACCAACCTGGCAGAATGTATATACAGGTATATGCAGTGACAACTAACAACACACATATGCTATGTTGTTAGTCTACTTCACGGAGAGTAACACGAGTCTTTCACAAGAATATTGGGCACGGTAGCCTGTTGAAACAGGCGTTTGCTGACTTCACTCCACACTACTATTTCCTGCCATGCCGTGAATTCAATAATCAGCGCCTATTGCAAGCTACGCAACACTGATTCACGACAAGATATATATACTAGAGTGACCCCAGCTCTCAGTCTAAAATGCCAATACACTGTAACCGTATAGGCGCGCCGTCTGCTTTAGCGGGCTAGGAGCACGGCGGAACGATTATCTCCGACCCCTTTTGCCCAAAATGTAAATGTCTAAAACAAGGGGGAGGGGGTATCGTTCCATTTAGGATTACATCACCACTCTACCTAGGTTTAATATGCGAAGCCTATGTTTTCGTGTCCGAGCGGAAGCGATAGGCTACTGTTGGTTTCTTGTTATGTATGTTCTGTGATCCCTCTTTATGTAACTGTAGTTTTTTTTCCATTATTTGCCACAAAAGGCAAAAAAGGCATGAGGAACTTAGGCTATGCAAATATGATGTGGTGTGTATAATTATGTTTCTGTGTGTGTATTTGTGTGACTTTCTGTGTCGGCTTGCTTGTAAAAACGATACATAGATAATACTAATCTCATAGTTGGCGTGTATGCTAACCGTATAGAGTACAGTAAACCTGTTGTTTTTGGTAGAGGTCGAAGGTAGGTCGAAAATAAGGTCAATACAGGTAAACAAGGGTAGGCATACCTAGTTAAACTGGTACCTCAGATGACATTTGACCTCCAAAATAATCAATTAGGACCAGGTACTAACTACAATGAACAAACTGCTAAATCGGCTCATATGAGCTCAATTGAAGTTGACTATATCACGTTATAGTGTTCCCAAGGTTTATACACTTTGACCCCTGAGGCTGTCGACCTTTGACCTCTGAGAGTCTACACTGTGTCAGGAAACATTCAGGAATCAGATTTATATGCCCATGAAGCGTGGGGCCCGTAGGTACTGGAGTATTCGTGCAGTGACAATTAACGAGCTTAAAAGACCTAACGATCTAAAAAGAATTATAAGCGTGTGTGAATGAGCGAGTTACATACAAAGAAGAATATAGGCTTGTTACCTTCGGGACCAGCACAAAGTGAAAACATTGTAAATTACTTGACTTGACAACAAACCCCTGAGATGTTCATACTTGAAGGCATTGGAGGCGTTGACGTCATTGTAGATTTGAGTTATATTGAGGGCAAACAGAGATCAAACCCTGTGAACAAGTTAACCTGATAAAATAAACTCTTGAACAATCGTATTACCATCAGTGAGTATACAATAAAACTGTTGTTTTTGTTGAAGATCCAAGGTCATTCGGATTCAACAATGGTCAAGAACCGAAAGAGTCCATACGGTCACCTTTAGTGAGTACAAGAAGCCTATTATTTTCAGTTGAGATTCAAGGTCATTTGGGGTCAACAGAGGTCATTCATTGAATATGTTATTTACATTCACTGAATATGAATAACTATGTTAACCTGCCTAGTATTACTCTGGCAAACTTTGAAGTCTAACGAAGCCACCTGGTATGAGGTTCCCCATTAAGAAGCCTAATACATGTGATATATATATAAAAGGTAAGTAGGTATGGGTATAGGCGCTCAACAGTTGTCAAGCTCACAACCCTTACTTCCAAACAAGTTATTTGCGATAAGACATGAATGGCGAAGAAGCTATACTTTTAGTATGTTATGTTAGTCTCTCCTTTTGTGCATAAGAACAATGTCTTTAAGAGTCACCAGATCTTGAATGCTTTGAAACCTCGTGAGCATGTTAAAGTTGACAGTAACCCCTTTCTAAAATACCATGCTTGGTATACATGCCTAACTAATTCATAACCAAATACATAACTAACAGACATAGGTATATAAATAAGTAACATAATGTTGTAGAACTTATTCACATCAGGGCCTCTTTATTAGTTTTGAGCAATAGACCAAGGAAAAGACTTGGTGCCCAGTGAACTGATTTTGATGGCACTGGACACCAAGGGTTAGGTTTAATCTAAATCACTCTTGTGTCATCGATGCTTATGTCCAGCTTAACGGGGCTTAAATTTGCTGTTTATAACACAGAGATCGGATATAACGACCGAAATCATTCAATTGCCTCGTACAATCTCCTGCTTATAATTTCAATGGCGATCAATTTTGTGTAGCAGACTGCATTGTTTCCCATTGTCAACCAAACACAACAGCTACATACCTATACTTGGCAGGACAACTTTTGTAGCATGTTGGCGCGATGGTCCCCACTGCTCAAGAGACTAATTGGTGCCCAGTGAAAATTCCTCAAAAGAGGCGCTGATTCCCATATAAATAAAACCCCCTACATAATCTGTTCCTATCAATACCTGATACGCTCACCTGGATGTTTATTGTAACATCTACCGCTGCGGACTTCACTGGTCAAGCTATTTTGGCTATCCTCTACAACATATATTTTGGTAGAATAGTTCATTTGGGTTGAACCTACCCTTTTTTCAAGAGAACAGGTAATTTATTATCAACCCGGAGCAACTTAGAGTAAGAGAGTAAGTAAGTACGTGTATATCTTGAGACAATGGGCCGCTAAATTAATCCAGAACAAAATCAACTGACCTCGCCCGCTCAACGCCCAACGCCAGGTCCATCTGTAATTATCACCAAGGGTTTAAAGGTAATTAACCTAGACCAGAGTTTTCTGTACAAAAACACTTCTCATATTTGCAGAGGGAAACTATCGGTTTTACAATCACCATCTCAAGCGACACACCACTTCAATTGAGTATTCAGAATAAACACTTCCAACTTCAACTACAAACTTGCCAGACTATCAGATTAGGTATAGTAATTGCCTTCCTGCAGATATTTGAATAATTAACAACAGTTTAAGGTTATAACTCTTGGGACGCGTTATATAATTTAATGGTGAAATACCCAAATGGCATTAGTTAGCTCGAAGACTTGATCCAACGGATAGCCGATTGATCGAAACGGTGATTATTAAGTAATGTCGATCCTAACACAGGAGCCAATAACAGACAAGTTCAATTTATACAAATTCTAACACTACTAGGCGAGGCCGAGAATATATGTTTTACAGTATACGTATATAATACTTATGCACGACACTATTCCGTATGTAACATAGGCTATATGAACGGTAAAACTGCACTCGCTTTTCTCTGTGGCAAGAATAGAGCTGATTCTACCCTACAGAGATGGCGTAAATAATAAGCTAGTTGCGTTGCACCGGGTCAGACGTTTCAAACTTTACAGTCGAGTGAAATATAATTAGTTTTTTTACTTGAATGTTATATTATCAGCCTGACAATTCCTGAAATTAACACAAGTTCAAGACAACTCTGATACCGTACCTTGCCAGGCTGGTAACTGATTATTACTGCTGTATTCTGAGTGTCCAGCATTTATTATTATAAAACTGGATGAAAGAAATACAATAATAGTGTACCATACGCAATAAGCTACATTGGAGTGGCATCCTGCCAATACCCAGATAATGCTCTTTCTTATGGAATAGCTATACTAACCATTCGTGGCGTCGCCATACTTTTTAATCTAGGGGAGGAGGTGCTCCAATCTGTCATATTTAGTAAGGCGCGATCAAGCGTGAAGCGTCGTAATTGTGAGGTCCAGGATCCGCGCAGGGCTTCTGGTTGGGTCCAGGGGCGAAGCCCCAGAAGCTCCCGGGTTTTATGATATTTATGATGTATTGTATAGTCATAATTATCGACCACCATAGACCAATCATAGACTATATACACATGTCTTAAAACCCTAGAGTGTGCACTGGACTATATATGGTTGTCAACCTAAATTTCACTACTGGGTACCCAAACGTATTAAATTGGATGTTTTTAGTATCGTCCCCCGTCTACCAGAAATTGTATTCAGAGGGACACATGAAATAAACTATATTTGTTGAGCTGCCTGGGACGGGGTCTAGATGGAATAGATTGGGGATATGAGTGATGCCACATCATGACCGCGACATCTGTTTATCTCGGGAAACACAAGTTATATAACGCCTATGCCTATATACGAGATTGAAAGTGAAATAGTCAAAATAGAAATGCGCGCGAACGGTTATGGTGTGGGTGTCATGGAGCCTATGGAACGTTCCCTAGTTCCTCACTGAGATGCCTAAACCAGTGTAGAATTTTGTTTCATCAGACTAGAATTCTCATCATTTGGAGGGCACCCGGGAGGCACAAACTGCTCATTATATTCAAATGACTGAAGAACAACGTCAAACCGAGTAGACCAATTTCGAAATATTCGTGGAAACAAGTGATTACTGTCAGGCTGACCTGCTGAGAAGTGACGTAGCCATTGTTGGTGTAGGTGTACAAAGCTAGACCAATTCCGCCTCAACTTCTCTCATCTTCTCTTTCACTGCAACCCGCTCCAGCCCAAAACTATGATCATCTTCTCTCGTTCCCGTTCCGCTTTCCCTTTGCCCCTTCTTTTTAGTTTTCACCCTTATTTCTCTTATTTAGCGTTGTTTATCCGCAAATATTTTGTGTTTCACTGTATAATCCCCACTCCCAAATGTTCATGGGAGGGCAGGTCGTCCGCTACTGGGCGGATCTGAGTGGGGGTGCCATTGGTAAAACTGCCCTCCCCCCGATATTCTCAATACGTACATTTTTTTAGACAAATGGACAAAAAATGTTCTCCCACAACATACCTCTACACCCAGCCAATAGAAAAAAACATAATTAGTTGAACAATTTGCAAAAGAGAGCACCATTTGCATAAGCAAAACATTCTCAAAGGGAGACCCCTCCACAGGTCAGTCGAGCTACACTGCACCACCCCAAAAATCCGCCCTTGCACCTCTAGCTACGTTACTGCTGCTGGCGTGTGGGTTCTATATTTTCTATTTTTTCCAACTAAACTTTGAAATGAACTATTTCCGCGGTGGAGGGAAATATATTCGTAATGCAAATGTATCGTATCTTTAAAATTATCAGAATGCTATATATTGAATTTAATTATTTTATTCGAACCACGTCACTCGCATATATAATTCCCGGCGGAGATTGACGCGGTCGAAAACTTTCTAGTTATATTCCATCCCCCGATGCAAATATAGAATTGGCTTATTTAGTCATGAAAAAAGTACAATGAGCATTAATACTACCATTAAATTGTTTTGTTTTGTATTTCGTCGGGTTTCATATCTTTTGTTCGTGTATTTGCATAGTCTGTTAAGACTGACAAAGGCCAATGTAATCATAAGGCACTGAGAGAAAGAGTGTAACCGCGTGCGGAGCTCACAGTTTGTTCATGAGAGTAGGGAGGAGCAGTGGGAGAAACCGCCCACAGTCAAGGGTGGGGACCATGGGCGAAGATCCATTTTCAAAAGTGGGGGGGGGGGACTTTACCCTTTCCCCAAAAATTACTGTGTGAAAAACAAAAAGTCAATGGGAGCATTTTTGAAAGTGGGGGGGACGCGTCCCCCCTGTCCCCCCCCCCCCCATGATCCACGCCCATGGTTACTAGGAAGGAATTTAAAGTATTTTAAGATGAAAGTGTTGTTGGAATTAATAGATCATAGGTTATGACAAGTGATGCTACAGAAACTAGACAATTGTTGAGGTAAATCTGATAAAATTCGGAGTAAATTGACTCAATTTCTCTGCCACGTGTTTGCCAT